>JABXWE010021092.1:0-25633 GCA_014611495.1 Limonius californicus | reverse complement strand
GCCGATACCTTATTTTGTAATATTCAGGAAATATTTGCTAATGTTTGAATTGAATATTAGATTAATGTCGGTTAAAGGACCGAAATGAATATCTTGTTATATAATATTCAGGAAATATTCTTCAGCTGTTTCAAACGTATATTTGTTACTTATTGTTAGCTTTATCCAATCTTATGGAAATTTTCCTCAAATTTTAAGGAAAATATTCATTATATCTTATTTAGAAAATATTCAAAGCAAATATTAGTTATATAGCATTTTATAATGTTCAGAAAATATTAGTTAAACGTCCGAAATAAATATTTGATATATTTCGTTTTATTATGTTTAGGAAATATTAGCTAAACGTTTGGAATAAATGTTAGTTATAACTTGTTTTATGATATTCGGTAAGTATTTATTAAATATTACGTGATGTTATGGAGAAAGGGTAACAAGTTTACGTGTTAGAGAACTATGACGTCACAAATTCATGTCGCGACATATTTATAAATTAAAATATAAACTTATTGTTTTGCAAAGGACTGCCAAACTATATGTGGTCTGTGAAGATTTTCTTTATAAATTAAAATATGGTCAACGACCGTATTAATATGTTTTTACTACATTTCACTGTCAAATTTTGAAACTACCGGCGTTGATTGGCGCCTTTCTGCATGACGCCGTAGTTTTATGAATGAAAATCTTCCCGTCTCGTGTAAATTTCAGGCTCGCCGTGAACCAAACGAAATCGATATGCTTATGGTACGTTACTGGTTTCACCCTCAAAGTAGGTCTGGACATCAGGCAGCAAAAGCCAGTTTTAAACCCTTATGTCCCGTAACTGACCATCAAACTAGATTGTGTTCCCACGGACGTGCGGACACTCGCTATCTTCGAGTGACACCCTTTCCGTTTCTATGCATGCATATGCATCGCAACCCTTGACCATTACCTCTGAAATTATAGCGAAGCGTTTTGCAGAGCTTGTTCTTGGATATTCATTAACCGAGCTGTAGTTTTTTCAGGACAGGGTGTGATGAATTCACAGGTCAAAGTATAAAGGAATTTAGAGAGAATAGTTTATATCTATAAGAATGATTTTATTAATATTGGTTTGTATAACTTTGTTAGTTCTGCGCAACACATTAATAATAATGTAATACATATAAATTTCAATAAAAAAAAAAGCAGAAAATATTCACATTAAGTCTGTCAACAGTGGACCAATAAACAACGTCCAATTTTAAGTTTGATGGCCAATCACAATCAATTTATTATAACGATTATTGTGTTAGTAACGAATTTCAACAAATAGTCTATTGAAAATATTTTTGAATTACTATTTACTACAAAAAGAGTTAAAATTAAAAAAAGTTAAAACTAGAAAAATAAACGTTTACGTGCTATATACAGGGTGTCCCAAAACGTATCGACAATATTTCAAAGATGAATTTCAGAACTTATTTGGAGTTGAAAAGTCTACATAAACATATGTCCTAAACGTAACCGTTAACGAGTTATTATTTATTTCATAATTTATGTGGCTAAAATTTTAGTTCAAGGTATTTTATGAAATAAAACTTTTTTTAATACATTCTTATTATTTTATTAACAAGAAATGTTCAAAATTATCTCCATTGTGCTCGATACGCAAAACCGCACGTTGCAGAAAATATCGCTGCGTTCTTAATATATTTGCTATATATTCCCAATAACATCGCCAGCCTGCTGTATTCTTTGACGTAATTCTTCTACCGTGTGCACTTCAGTTGCATAAACAATCTGTTTCATGTGACCCCAATGATAAAATCTAATAGAGTCTGGTCCGGTGAATGCGGTGGCGATACTACGGGTCTTTCAACTCCAATCCATCTTCCCGAAAAATGTGCGTTAAGCCAAGCTCTGATACAAAGACATTGATGTACTGGTGCCCCATCGTGTTGATACCACATTGCACGTTTAATATTTAATAGCACATCTTCCAGTACTAACGGTAAAGAGTTTTCTAGAAAATATTGTAATTCGCATCATTTAAACGATGTGGCAATTCAAATGATCCAATCAAACGATCATTAAGAATACCAGCTATCATATTAACACTAATTTTATGTTGAAAATGCGAGTCTTCTTAAATGAAGATTTTCTGCAGCCCATTCATGAAAATTATGATAATTATTGATACCATCTCGTGTGAAAGAAGCCTCATCGGTCCATAAAATATGCGGTAGGTTTTGATTATTTTGTACCCAATTACAAAATTTTAAACGAGCTTCAAAATCAGTACACAGATTTTGAACTCTTTGATGATGATATGAATGTAAGCGAGCACTTCTTATTATTCTTCAAAGCTGGTTTGTACATATTACAGTACCTAATGCAATTCTTCTCACACTTAAAGACGGATCTTCTTGAAATAAATTATGAACTTGTTCATCATCGTCTATGGGTTTACGGATAACTCCTTGACCGACTGCATGTCTAGCACTAAAAGTGCCATGTTCCCTCAGCTGACGATCTGAATTAAAGAAAACTGCATGCGTAGACAGTTTTCTATTGGGATATCTTCTACAATAATCTTGTCGTGTTATTAAAACATTTCCATCACACAGGCCGTAAACATAATGAATATCTGCATATTCTTCATTTGAAAATAACATTGGCATTGTGAATCACTGGTGAATTACGATGGAAATAAGGTTACAAAGAAGAAGCCAATAACTTCAGTATCACAGTAATAAACTGACAAGTTACAGACCATTATTGGTTAAAAACGATGTTGAAAAGTTACCAAACAAAAGACGCCATCACGGCAACTAGATCAGTATTTCGCAAATCCATTGAACTAAAATTTTAGCCATATAAATTATGAAATAAACAACAACTAGTTAATGGTTACGTTTAGGACATATCTTTATATGCACTTTTCGACTATAAATGAGGTCTGGAATTCATCCTCTAAATATTGGTGGTACGTTTTGGGATACACTGTACATAGACACTGGCTTCTTCTCCGCCACGTGCTTCTCACCAGCGCTAACATATAACCACCGAGTTACAGTTTAATGTCGAATCCGAACGACAGAAGTTCTAGCAAGGAAACAAAATTAACGGCATACTTTACAAAACCAACGTTGCCGCGGTTCTGTATAATCCCCAACTTCTTAGGATACTGCATAGACCATACGGCAACTGGTTTCGTCCTATTTCGGCCTCTTCCTCGCCACGCGCTTCTCATCAGCGCTAAGATGGTGCCTCTGAGATACAATTTCATGTCGAGCCCAAACGACAGAAATTCCAGAGCGGAAACAAAATAATGGCAAAGTCTAAAAAAGCGACGTTGCCGCGATTTTATAAAATCCCCAACTATTTAGAATACTCCATAGTCCGTAGAAGCAGTGGATTCGTCCGTGGATTGTAAGTACAGATCATACTTGTATATCCGTTATTAAAGCCGGCCTCGGTGGTCTAGTTGGTTAGCGTTTTTGCCTTTAGATCCGAGGGACGCGGGATCGAACCTGGCCTAGGTCGGTGAGATTTTCCTAGCGGGGAAAAAATCTGAAAATGCGCCTTCTGTCGGATAAGAAGTAAAGCCGTAGGTGCCGTGCCATTGCGATGTGTGACACGTTAAAAATCACTGCTGGATTTGGAATTAGGTACCTCAGATAGGCAATATTCTTAGTTAGGGTGTACAATGGACCAAATGTGACTTAAGTGTATTGAGATGATTGGAAAATCGTGTCCTAGATCTCGCTCTTTCAAATACAATACAATACAACACCAGTTATTAAATATAAATACAATTATGAAATACATATTGTTGAAATATATACCTGAACACCTTAAAAACCAGTCAGAGTTTTCGAAATATATACTTTTTTTATCTAAATCTTTTACAATTTAACTCAATTATATTTACAAAAAATCACAGTGACAGCTTAAAGTCGAATCGGAACGACAAAAAATCGAGAGAGTATTTTGTATCAAACTTGATTGTAAATTTTAAAAAGCGGCGATGCCGCAATTCTCTAAAATCCCCAACTTCTTAGGATGTGGAATAGCACGTAGAAAAAGTGGATTGGTGCGTCGATTGTTTGTAGAGATTGGTATACCAGTTATTAAATATTAATATACCTTATCAAAATATATTCTTGATAACCTTAAGAAACATAAATCTATCTTTTAAATATGTATTTTTTTCTGAATACTTTACAATTAACTATATTTACAAAAATGGATCATAATATATAATGAATTACTATTTACTACAAAAACAATGAAGATTTAAAAAAATAAAATTTTACGTCCTATTGCTGGACACCGGCCTCTTCCCTGCCACGCGCTTCTTGTCACCACTAAAATAGAATAGAATAGTTTAATGTCGAATCCAAACGAGCGAAATTCCAGAGAAGAAACTAAATTAATGGTAAAATCAAAAAGCGGCGATGCCGCGGTTTTGTAAAATCCCCAACTGTTTAGAATACCCCATACTTCGTAGAAGAAGTGGATTCGTCTGTGGATTGCTAATAGAGATCAAATTTGTATACTAGTGATTAAATGTAAATATAATTGTTAAATACATATTGTCGAAATATATACTTGAACACCTTCAAAATAAATCAGATTTTTTTAAATATATAGTTTTTTCCCAAATGTTTTACAATTTAGCTCTACTGTATTTACAAAAAAAAAATATCGAGTGACTGTTAAACGTCGAATCAGAATAACAGAAATTCCAGAAAATATTTTTAACAAAATTAACGGTAATATGTTAAAAAGCGACGTTGCCGCGATTCTGTAGAAACCCCAACTTCTTAGAATACTCTATAGTCTATAAGGAAAGTGGATCGGTCCGATTCAAATCGTTCTTCTGTCAGAAAATTAATAAATTGCAGGACAATATGTAGAAACTACAATTTTCTAAAATTTAGGGAATAATACACATTTATTTCCTCGAAGAATGAAATCACGTGTACGTCAATTGTGAGCCATTTTAATTTGAAAAATGGGTTTTTTTACTAAATAGTTTTTCAAATACTGTTCTTAGTCAAAGATTTTTTGGGTAGTTTTATCCATGTAACCAGTGCTTGCGAATAGAACTCGTGCTGCGCACTCGTGCTATGCACATCCAAGCGCAAAATTCGTGATACCACCTCAACAATAATGTACAAAACTTTGGCTATTTGTGATATTATAAGTTATAGTTTTAAGGTAATTAATTGCAATAAAATTTCAGGAAGTTTAAAATTTATCAGTTAAATTTTTAGAATTTTACTTAATATTTCTCGGAATTTTGATTACATTTCCATATGTGAAGGAGGCCCAAATGGTGCACTACAATTTCTTGAATAATCCAACTTTAAACTCTTTCGAAGTACAGCAACTTATTTATCTTCGCCATATTTTATAAAATGAGGATCTAGTTTCAAGTTAGTTACAGGGTGTTCCAAAAGTAAAATAGATAATCTACCGACCGTGTCAAAATAAACATGAGGCAAAATTTAAACACATAATGGTTTATTGTACAGTATAAAACGAGTTCTTTTATGCAGGATGCTGTTCACAGGCTGATAATATTAAAATACAGTTGTGTCTTAACAATTACCTTTTAAAATATTTATTTTTAAAGTACAGTTCTTACAGAATTGATCGATTTTATATATTTTTAGAATAAATTGCTTAAATTTTGCTGAAGCCTTGTATTAATTTAGCACAAAATGTCGTTGGTATAGCTCCAAAAGCAAAGAAAAACTTACTAGGTTTTTCTAAAGCTATGGTGTTCGTAATAGTTATCATTAGCAACAATTCTAATTCTTTCTTTCCCCTTAAATTTGCTTTTTATGAAACTTCCTCTAAAGCCACATATGCTTCGAAATGAAAAAAAATGTCGCTTGCTTCTGCGTATTTGCCGAACATCATGAATGGCTGTTCTAAAATACTACTTAAAATATCGTAGATAGTTTGTTATTACATCTGCCAATGACAGTTAGGAATGTTTTAAGCGCGATTATTCTGCAATAGTGCATTGGCGTTGGAATGCTATGTAATATATACCAATATTCTGCTGTAACTATGTAGAGATAATTGTAAAGTATGAGAAAGTCCAGGCGTAGTCTTGGGCGTATAATAATTGCTTTGGTAAAACTTTTTTAATTTCTAAAGTATTTTTTAAGAATACTGTATCACTAATAGGTGTCAATATTTCTAGTAAAACCAAAGTAGAAGTTTAAAATAATAACAAGTTTCAAGTTTAATTTCAAAGTCAATATTTACTATTTCAAATTGGTACGCTGTCATAAGAATAGTACAGACTTTGAAAAATTCTATACATTTTCGCTTGCCTCTACGTATTTGTCGAACGTCGCCAATTGGCGCGCTTCTATAAAATATTTTTAAATTGCTATAGCAACTTAGAGTTTGATATTAAATCTGACAGCACTATTAAGAATGTTTTAACTTCCTTATTTCTTCAGAAATGTAGATTTGCGAGGTCTGAATGGTTGGAATGTTGATACAAATATTTTGCTATAAATATGTAGAAGTAATTTAAAGTATGGGAAAGTTCAGCGCCCATAATAATGCCTACGGTAAAATATTTTTAATTTTCAAAGCATATCCTGAGAGTTCCATGTCCCGAACAAGTAAATATTAATTTAACAGAAGTAGAGGCTTAAAACTATAACCAATAGAATGTTTCATAATACTAAGCCTAGAAACATTTAAAATTTTAAAGAAACTACCGTATTTCTTATATATTACCGTAAATCCCCTGCATGCTTTCCGCTATAGTCATTGAAATACAGAAGACCCTGTATAATTATTGATTAGTTAATTGCGCAACTCTAAGCGTAAAAGCTCATATATTATTATATTAATTAAATATATATTGCATTCAAACAGATCTTTGTATAACCAGTAAGAAAAATTAAATAGAAACCTTTGAAAGCTAATTTTCTTTGGGATGTACGCACTTCAAACATGTGTTATACGAACAAATAAAAATCGGCTACTATGACGCCCCTCCAGGAAGTTTGGTACTCGAAAAGCTGTCCCTGTGAATAATGTTTAATGAATAGAGTTGCACAACAAGTAATACAGCTTGTTATTTTCATGCAGAGAGAAAACGAAACCAATACAAATGAAAGGAGTGACCACTTCTCTTCTAGGGCAGTGTATGAACCTCAAGGTGGTGTCCAAACTGCTTTACTAGAACGTGCCCTTTAAGCCGGAAAAGAGTTAATTTCTAAACTTTGAGGGAAACATGAGTTATAGACCTTCCGGCACCCAGAAGGGTTAAGGTTTGTGTAGGTGTTGCGATTTTTGGAAGAATTAGAGTGCTAATTGAGGTATTCAAGTAACTTATATTAACGAAAAAATAACGGGGTGTTCTGAAAGTGACACGGCAGAGCAAGTCGGAAGAGGAAAAATGATATATAAAAAATAACACGGCTCAAAAAAATTGTATAACCAAATACAATACATTTTAATTCCGAAATAAGTGCTAACAAGTTATGGAAAACCTAATACATTCTTACAGAACTTTTAAAACCTTGACTGAAATCATAATTAAATGTATATAAAATTATGTTACTGATTGCAGATTAAAAAAAATATTTTGTTATATTTAACATATCTTGTACTTCCAAGATACGCGGCCTACTAATTTTACCCTGTATAATTGAAACAGCCTCTTCGTCCTACTGCTGAGCACCTGCCTCTTCTGTGTAACATCGAATCCGAAGGAAAGAACTTCCAGAAAAGATTTTTAACATTAAGATCCCACGGCTGCCAACCGGATTGGGGAATTATGTGTGGTGGGTTGCAGCACAAAATTATTATTAACGGCCGCAATAACGATGGGGGATCAAACCCAAGGCATAATCGACGTATCGCCCCGAAGACGGAAGCTCTGGTAACTGAGCTACACACAATATGCTAATGGAACAAATAGATTTAATTTACTAAAAAAGAAAGAACTTTATTTACACGAACCAAAAGTATTCTGTTTTGTAATTAAGTGCCTTTCAACAAAATAAAAACAGTGGTAAATTATAAAAATGTAGAAACTAAACCACGATAATACAAAATATAATATATCTATCAAAAGGGATGTAGGCAAAACCTATTTATTGCGGATATTTAGAGTAAAATATTTTCTTGGTCTTAATAATTGAAATCTAAGTTTGTGCTTGAAGATGGTTGTTAAAAATATTTTAAACATTTGGTTTTGTTTGTTAGTAGAGACCAAATTTGTAAAGTAGTGGGAAATTATAACTACATATCTTAATATCAATATATCGCAATATATTCTTGTGTATGTATACCTATGTACTTGAATGAACAAGACGCTTGGATGAACAGAAAATAGTGGAAAGGAATATTGACCTCCGGAGGACACAGATAGGGGTAGAACATACACATATATACTTGAAACGTCATGTGATAAATACCAATCACAATTTAAATATCTAGATGTTCGTGATATATACTTATATATTGCCATGTTATTTACCCTAAATTTATATTAATATTCTAAACTATACTTATACTATGTTAATTTTACTTCGTAACACTTATATGATGTGATTTATGCTTCATAATGATTAATGTATATGTAAAATGATACTATTTTTGATGGAGAAGTCCATATTTTACTTGAAATTGAATGTAATTAGCCTGATTATTATGTTAAGATTGTTATTTGAAAAGAACGATTGAAAATGGTAATGTATATCGGATTGGATTGTGAGGTAGTTACGTAATCAATAAAGTGCTGCGTAGTACCTTAATTGGATACAACGTGAGGTTGTGGGTGAATATTCCTTAGGGAATGGTGTTAAGACGTCTATGTGCGAAGTAGGCGATGTTTTGGGTTGTTCTAGGCAAAGTTGGAAGCCCTAGAATGTAACTTTTTGTAATCTTCTATGTTTGACATTGTATTTATTTGTATTTGCAAGGTTATTTTGTATTTAGAGAGTTGTGATGGTTATGATTTAATTTTGTATTATGTATAGGAAGGATAGAAGCAGTTATATTGTATAGAATGACTTTATTTATTAATTATTTATACAATTATAAAGATGTAGTATTTTTGAGGTTAATTTTTTATTTTCACCTAAATGTTGTATGTATGATTGATGTATTTCTGTACTATTGTTAATGATTAATGTTGATCTTGAGATAGTTGTTTGTAAGTTTTAATCAAAATTTGTCTAAATTTAGTAATTTATACACGTGTGTATTTTTTGTTGTAAACTGTGGCGTAAGTTATGTTAAAAGTTTTGTAATTTTATCAGGATTATTATTCTGAAAGTTATTTTTTGAAATATTCTGTATTAAGTGAGATATTAACAATTTTAGAATGTTTAAATTCAGCTGTAGATTTAAAAGATTAATATCTAGTTTCCTATTGGTACATTTTTGGTTTGAAAGTAGGATTTTCACGATTTTGGAAAGTTTAGTCTATCTTCGATGTTTGAAGAGTCAACACGTATTTTCTATGTACTCAAAATTTAAGTTTATAAAGCAATAAAGGCTAGTTACGCAAATTTTGTGGTGGAGCCTAAGATTGTTTACAATTTTGTTTGAAAGTTATGTTAATGTAACAAAGTTAAAATTGTGTAAATATTCCATGTGAAGTGTTTAATTATGTGTTAAAAGAATTCAATAAATTTCATTTACATTTCAACTTACTAAAAGTGTTTTATTCTAACAGAATGGAACTTATCTGGAGTTTTTGATGTCAAATTGTGTTGTGTAATTCAAACATATTCTGGAAAAGTTAAAATTATAGTTCGAACACCATTTTGGGCTGAATTAATAGATCAAATTACAAATCTACTTACCTGATCTATTTGGAATATTTAAACAGAAGTTGTTGAAGTGGTTCCTTGGATTTTCATAACTTGTAACTATAGAAGTTATAAGAGGTCAGCAACCTTACGCCACGGAACATCTGGATAAAAAGGGATCAAAATTGCATTCGTTGCAATTTTAAGATGTGGGAATAAAGGCTTGTTCAACTATTCGCTGGATAAAGATAAGTTCTCCATTGATTTGAATTTGTATTTGTGTGGTTTATTATTGTAATTAGATAACTATCTTTGGAGAGGCCACGAATTTAACCCTGAGATCTTTGTAATTTGAATATGCTGATGTGAGTTGAAAATTAAGTGTGTAGTGTGACGAATATTTCATTTTTTTTTGTATTATTGGCGCAATCAACGTGAAGATTTATTTATTTTCATTACAAATTCTAGTACTATATTTGATTTTGAGCTAGCCAAAGTGGGGCAAATGTATAATTTAAGTAATTATTTATTTTTATAAAGTTTCGCCGCATATAAATATGTCACGAGCAACGTGGGCAAAAATATTAATAAAATTTATATTTATTTTAAATTTATATTACACGGCATTATATATATATATATATATGTATAGATGTATTAAGCACCATTACCAAGCCCGATACACCATGCTTCAAAGGTCATGTCAATCCTGGTTCACCTTCACGAAGCCCAACTTTGGGCTTCTAAAAACATCGTGTATATTTTAGCCGCTACGCTTAGCCCAGACTGGGGACGCTAAATTTAAAACTTATGTAGGGCTTGGTAACGATGGGATATGCCTCAAAACATACAAATTTAGTTCACAAGAATTCCCTGTAGGTGGCGTTCCAGTTTTCGAGTGTATATAAAATATACACGGTGTATATACTAACACTACATGTACCTGGGATATAATTTAAAATTAGGTAAAGAACACCAAGAAGCAGAAATCAACAGAAGAATTAAATTAAGTTAGGTAGCATTCGGGAAACTCGCAAATATCTTGAAGTCAAGGAAATTTACTGAAAGACAAGAAGCGAAAATCTAGGATACATGTGTCCTACCAGTGCTCACCTACGGCCTTGAAACATCTGTAATCACTAAAAGAACAGCCAAAAAATTAGCAGTAGCCCAAAGAGGTATGGAAAGGCAAATGTTGCATGTAACTCTCAGGGAAAAAAGTATAAATTCATGGATTCGGAATAAAACAGGTGTGGAGAGACACCCTGTAGATTCTTTTTGGTTGTCAGTAGGCAATAATAAACTACTTCCTTGGTACATGCTCCTTATTAAATGTTCTGTTTTTTGCTTTTACTGATGAATCTGATAGGTTTGCGGGTAGTGACTTTAATTATGCAAGTCGATTTTGAGTAATATTGCTTTTCTAGAACGTTAATCTATTTTCCTTAATTATAAAAGATATTTCAATTAGTATTGTGTTGTGCCTTCTCAGGAATTCCATACGTAAATTATGTTAACTTAATAATTATTGACCTTATTTTAGCAGCCTCGAAAGTGTAGAGGCAAAGAGGATAGCTGTAACATATTTTACCAAAATAATAAATAATGCACAGGTGCTTTCCTTTTATTTAAGGTTCTTTAAATTTTTCAAAGGTTTCTAAATAATGGCGCAGCTCTAAAATCCATGAAGGAGTTGGCCTGCAAAGCGGAAGGTTGGAGTTCCCGCGTCCGGGTTCTCACAATCGGTAGTCGCGTACAAAACTAATTGAACGTTGTGAAGTGGTAGGCACCCCGCCTTAGGCAATCTCATCGTTACTCCTTGTTCATTCGAACGCAGGTACTCAAATATTTTAAGTGACTGGGTAGACAGACCCCAAACGGTTATACAATATATAAGTATATAAGTTTATACGGTGTCTAATTTTACGTAGTATTAAAATTACAATTACTTATTTTCTATTTCTACAAGGTGTGTAGAAAATTCATATTATCTTCTAATAAAACACCGTTATATTGTTATATATTTGAATTTTTCACGTCTCCCACAAAATAACCTTGCTTATAATAAATTCGTCAAATAATAAAATATTCTAATTATTGATAAGAAATAATAATATCAATTGGGTATTCTCTAGAATATGACGATATAATTTATTGAGTGTCGAATAAATATTATTGGGACTAGAAGGAAACATTAAAGTGAATTACGTTAAGACCAGTCTCTAGTAAAGTCAATTTTATAAGTGAACCTTACAAACATGCGCAAACAAATAATTCGGTGCGAAAAGTAGAACGGTAAAAAGGAATGGAAGAATGGTTGTTATCCTTATTCTTTTCTTCTTAAAAACTAAACCTACCGAAATTGAATGTCTCAAACACTTGAAACATCTGACAAATTAAAACTACAATAACGGATTAAAATTATTTAGAAACACGATGTTGCTCCATCTCACAATACTCGTAAGTAGTTGTAATCATATATATTTTATGTGGAATCCACTATAAAAAGTTTTTGAAAAATTTTAGTGCACAAAAGTTTACTAAACCAAACGAGGGTTTGTTTCAAGGGCAACATTTATGTAGAGTTCAATTTGTGCAATCCATTATTATTGTATTACTCAATTAAGTTGATGACAATATTGCGTTCTCTTAAATTTTAAAGTGCTTCCACCGTCTCATTTTACATGATAACTGAAACATCTCACGTGTCGTGAGGTACGCAATTTTTGGACACCCTTTCTTATGGCAACTAAATAACAATGCCCCAAATTTAAATACAAGCCATCCCTATTCCACAGTAGGAATCAGTCCCGCGCCTTAAAAAATACACAGTGGTCAGTTTGAAACCTGTTCTTGAAGCTCATGTGAATTGCGCTAACATAAGAAAGGGTCAGTTTCAGCCCCGGGCGATCAACACCCTTATGGTCACCCGTTTTACCGACGTCAAAAAGCGTCAAGAAACGCGCGGCCCTTTGAAAACAATTGCAATGTCCAGCTAACCTGATTTTCTAGTTTTACAACATGTAAATTTCGGTTGGAGGTTTGCATTTGTTTTGAATATTTTATTCAGTCCGATTCTAAATTTTGCAGTGATAACATCGTGCCATCATGTTGGACAATGTAAGTACCACCAGTGGTTAGATAAAGTTATAGACTTGGTATAATTTATTAGGTTTAAACGAATCAATTTACAACTGTTTTGTTGCAATAATTTTGTATTATTCGAAAGCCTAATTTGGGAATAACTCCCATAACGTAAAACAGAAAATAATCTCCAGATTAATAGAAAATTTACTGACTGGGAATCGAACCCAATTCCGTTTCGCTGGAGTACATTTAACACCAACTTAAATAGCATCAGTGGGTATGAAACAAATATCGTATAGTATTAATTAGTTAGGTTTCGGACGCTTAATTTGGGAATAACTCCCATATTACAAAATATAAAGTAGTCTCCAGATTAATGGAAAGTTTGCTAATTAGGTAGCAATCCTATAAATATTTTCTTGGAGGAATTCTAAGACCAACTTTCCATCATGTTGGATAATGAAGGACCAACAGTGGTTGCTAAAAATATAAGACTTGGTATTAATTCGTTAGGTTTAAACTAATCAATAGATATTATTCAAACGCACAGCTGCTTTGTTGCTATTAAATTGTATTAACTCCAAAAACCAATTAAGGAATAATTCTCAAATGATAAAATGAAAAACAATCTCCAGATTAATGGAAAGTGTACTGACTGAGAATCGAACCCATTTACGTTTCACGGAATACTTGGATCAACTTGGTATCATGTGGGATAACATTAATATAATCAGTGGATACAAGTATTAAATGATTTGGTAGCAATTTGTTAGATGTAAACTATGTTTGGAACTAATTTTTAATAATTTGAAAGCTTAATTAGGGAATAACTCCTAAATCATAAAATAGAAACAAATCTCCTGAATAATGGAAAGTGTACTGGTTGGAAATAAAACTTAATCAAAATTCGTGGAGAATTTTTAAGACTAATTTAGCGTCTTGTTGGACAATGCATGTAGGATGGTTGGATACCAAAATTAGTTGATTTGGTAGTAATTTAATTGGTTTAAACTATTGTTGCAATTAATTTTTAATAATTTAAATGCTTAATTAATAACCCCCGTATAATAAATTAAAAACAATCTCCTGATTACTTAAAAGTGTACTGGTTGGTAATCAAAGGTATTCAAAATTCGTGGAGAACTTTTAAGACTAACTTGGAGTCTTGTTAGACAATGGGAGTTGGATGGGTCGATATAGAAAATAAAAGATTTGGTATTAATTTGTTAGGTTTAAACTAATCAATAGATATTATTCAGATAACCAACTGCTTTGTTGCAATTAATTTTTATTACTTCCAAACCTAATTTGGGAATAACTACCATATGGCAAAAAATACTCGTCAGATTAATGGAAAGTGTACTGGTTGGGAATGAAACCCATTAAAATGTTTACAGAGCTTTTAAGACTAATTTGTCATCATGTTGAACAATGTAATTAGGATCAGTGGATATAACAATTAGAAGATTTCATATTAATTGATTAGATTTAAATTGTCGAATAGATATTATTCAGATATACAATTGCTTTGTTGCAATTTATTGTTATTCATTCGGAAGCCTAATTAGGGAATAACTACCATATGATACAACAGAAATAAACTCAAGATTAGTGGAAAGTGTACTGGTGGGAAATTACATCCATTCAAAATTGGTACAGAGATTTCAAGTCTAACTTTGAATTTTGTTGAACAATGTCATTAGGATCAGCGGATATAACAATTAGAAGATTTAGAATGAATTTGTTAGATTTAAATTAATCAATAGATATTATTCAGATACGCAACTGCTTTGTTGCAATTAATTTTTATTAATTTGAAAGCCTAATTAAGGAATAAATCCCTTAGGAGACAACAAAGGTAAGCTCCACATTAATGGAAAGCGTACTAGTTGGAAATCAAGCCCATTCAAAATTTAAGACTAATTTGGCATCTTGTTGAACAATTTAATTAGGATCAGTGAATATAAAAATTAAAAGACTTGATATTAATTTGGTAGGTTTTAATTAATCAATAGATATTATTCAGAGACCCAACTTTGTTGCAATTATTTTTTATTAATTCAAAAACCTAATTAGGGAATAATTCCCTTATGGAAAAACAAACATAAGATCCACATTAATGGAAAGTGTACTGGTTGGGAATCAAACCCATTCAAAATTGGTACAGAGCCTTTAAGACTAATTTGGGATCTTCTTGAAAAATTTAATTAGGATCAATGAATATAAAAATTAAAAGACTTGGTACTAATTTGCAAGGTTTAAATTAATCAGTAGATATTATTCAGAGACCCAACTTTGTTGCAATTAATTTTTATTAATTCAAAATCCTAATTAGGGAATAATTCCCGTATGGAAAGACAAACATAAGCTCCACATTAATGAAAAGTGTACTGGTTGGGAATCAAACCCATTCAGAAGTGGTACAGAGCTTTTAAGACAGATTTGGCATCTTGTTCAACAATTTAATTAGGATTAGTGCATATAAAAACTAAAAGACTTGGTATTAATTTGTTAGGTTTAAATGAATCAATAGATATTATTTAGAAACACAAGTGCCTTTTTGCAATTAATTGTTATTAATTCAAAATCCTAATTAGGGTTCAATTTTCGTATGAAAAAGCAAAAATAAGCACCATATTAATGGAAAGTGTACTAGCTGGGAATGAAACCTATTAAAAATTGATATAGAGCTTTTAAGACTAATTTGCCTTCATGTTGAACAATGTAATTATGATCAGTGGATATAACAATTAGAAGATTTCATATTAATTGGTTAGATTTAAATTATCGAATAGATATTATTCAGATACACAATTGCTTTGTTGCAATTTATTCTTATTCACTCGGAAGCCTAATTAGGGAATAACTACCATATGATAAAACAGAAATAAACTCAAGATTAATGGAAAATGTACTGGTGGGAAATTACATCCATTCAAAATTGGTACAGAGATTTCAAGACTAACTTTGAATTTTGTTGCACAATGTCGTTAGGATCAGTGGATATAACAATTAGAAGATTTGGAATGAATTTGTTAGATTTAAATTAATCAATAGATATTATTCAGATACGCAACTGCTTTGTTGCAATTAATTTTTATTAATTTGAAAGCCTAATTAGGGAATAATTCCAGTATGGAAAGACAAAAATAAACTTCACATAAATGGAAAGTGTACTGGTTGGGAATCAAACCCATTCAACATTCGTACAGAGTCTTTAAGATTAATTTGGCATCTTGTTGAACAATTTAATTAGGATCAGTGGATATAAAAATTAGAAGATTTGGTATTAATTTGTTAAGTTTAAATTAATCCATAAATATTATTCAGACAAACCAACAAACACCTGCTTTGCTGAAATTATTTTTTATTAATGTGAACGCTTAATTTAGGAATAACTCCCATACAGTATACTAAGACGTGATCTCCAGATTAATGACGAAATCTATCAGTTCGTGGTTAGTCTTTTTTCTTTACCTACTAATCTTGGAATTGCAACAGTTGGTAACGTATCCTGATAATTTTCCAGGAAAATCAGTGTGCTGCCTTGAAATTTCTTAAATGCAGAAGAAAGACTTTAAGCTTCAAAGCACACCGATAATTGTTATTAATCTGGTTAATAAAATGAATCAGTCGAGAGTGATTTCCTAGATTTAATGATGTTATAATTCAGTAAGTAAATAATAAATCAATAACCGCAATTTTCTAATTTCCTCCTGTAGTTATTAATAATTCTAATACAATTTCCGTTAATTATCTTTGCTCTTCGGTGTAATCGTATTAGATGCTAATTTTAATGTGATTTTATGAAAATCTTAATATGTAGGGAGAACCACACGCTTGGAAGTAAGTATTCGCTTTAATTCGACCTAAAAGACAACGCCGCTTTGATAGCGCGCCTAGAAATATTCCGATATCGCAGCGGTTCCGAAACGTTCACCAATCCTTCGTTGCTTTAATATGCTTTCGTGGTTGGCATATTTAAGACTCATAAGTCCACAATAGATACTTCATAATGTGATGTGTGTTAAAAGTTTATCCTTTTTCTAAACCAATGAACTATTTCGAACTGACTGTTTAGATCTCCAAATTTTACGCTATGTAGCTCGTTTTTGAGATTATAGTTACTAATAAGTACTCCATGTAACTCGTAATTCAGAAAATCTAAATTTAACTGTAATTCAAATAAACCTAATTAATTAACTAATTATGAAGTACTCAAAATTTTGAAATTAATTTTTAGTAAAAGTAGCTGGAATTACGTATAACGGCATAGAAGCATAAGCAATTTCATAACTTAGTAAACTGAAATTGAAAATCATTACTCTTTTGTCAATTTTTCGAAAACACATACGGCGAGACGTAATAGTATAATAAATTCCCGTTGTCTTGTTTGGGCTACGCCGAATATCTTCTGTTTTCGAATTATTTGTATCTCCATAATGAGGTTCAGCATTAACCTTTTGAGATGCATAATTGTTACTGTTCTATGATGAACAATAATTGCATAATTACTGTAATACTAGAAGTTCCGCCAACATCTTCACCATATATGCCTGGCCTTGAAGTTTTGAGATAAGGGAATGTCATATTCTTAGATTTCTCAATGCAATACGATAAGCGAGGAATAAGGGTTATCGAATAGTTGCCCTTCTAGTCTCAACAATATTCCATCAATGAATTATTATTAGCTGATATCGTTATAATATATAATCGCATAATTATCTTATACTTGTATCAATATCTCCACAATAAAAACCTGGCCTTAAATTTTTGAGACAAGACCATTTTAGGATTTTAGGCTCCTTAAAACAATACGAGAAGCGAGCAAATAAGGGTGCTCTAATAATTGCCCTTCTAGTCTCAACAGCATTTCAACAATGAATTCTTATTACCTGATATCGTTACAATATACAATAATAATATAATAATATAATAATATAATAATATAATAATATAATAATAATAGAATAATTATCTTGTACTTGCGTC
Organism: Limonius californicus; assembly: GCA_014611495.1. Lineage (NCBI taxonomy): Eukaryota > Metazoa > Arthropoda > Insecta > Coleoptera > Elateridae > Limonius > Limonius californicus. Next base: position 7,784 of record JABXWE010021092.1, on the reverse strand, counting down.
AACATCTCCATATTAAAAGCCTGGTCTTAAATTTATGAGACCAGAGAATTTTAGACTTTTAGGCTCCTTAAAACAATGCGAGAAGCGAGCAAATAAGGGTGTTCGAATAATTACCCTTCTAGTTTCAACAATGAATTCTTATTACCTGATATCGTGTTAATATATAATCGAATAATTAACTTGTACTTGTCAACATCTCCATATTAGAAGCCTGGTCTTAAATTTATGAAACCAGAGAATTTTAGGTTTTTAGACTCCTTAAAACAATGCGAAACGTTAGCATATAAGGGTGTTTGAATAATTGCCCTCCTAGTCTCAACAACATTTCGACAATGAACTCTTATTACCTGATATCATTATAATGTATAATCGAATAATTATTTTGTACTTGTGTCATCTTCACAATAAAAGCCTAGTCTTAAATTTTCAAGACAAGAAAATTTTAGGTTTTTTGGCTCCTTAAATAATATTACAAGCGAGGAAATAACGTTGTTCGAATAATTGCCCTTCTAGTCTCAAGAAAATTCCAACAATGAATTCTTTGAGCTGATATAGTTTTAATATATATTTACGAATAATTATCTTGTACTTGTATCAACATCTCAACAATAAAAGCCTAGTCTTAAATTTCTGAGACAAAAGAATTTTAGGTTTTTAAGCTCCTTAAAACAATAGTAGAATCGAGAAAATAACGATGTTCGAATAATTGCCGTTCTAGTCTCAACAACATTTCAACAATTAATTCTTATTAGCTGATATCACTATAATATATAATCCAATTATTATATTGTTGTTGCGTCAACATCTCAACAATAAAAGTTTAGTCTTAAATTTCTCCGAGAAGAGAGTTTTAGGTTTTTAGGCTCTGTAAAACAATACTAGAAGTGAGGCAATAACGGTGTCGAATAGTTCCCCTTCTAGTCTCAACAATATCTCAATATTGTGAGATTTGTAGTTGAGACATTTGAAATAAAGAATTCTTATTACATAGTATCGTTATGATCGAATTTGAGAAAGACAAAGTTAGGTTTTTAGGCTTTGTGTGAACAAATAATTACGTTTCTAGGCTCATCGGCATTTGAGACAAAGAATTATTATTCTTAATGTCATTATGATCCAATAATTACCTTGTATATCCGTCAACATCTTCATAAAGAAAGACTAGTTTTGAATTTTTGAGACAAGAGAATGTCAGGTTTTTAAGCTTCTCAAAAAAATACGAGAAGTAATAAAATAAAGGTTGTCGAATAATTCCCCTTCTAGTCTCATCAAAGCCTAGACAGTGCAAGATCAGTATTTGAGACAAGCAATTATTATTAGTCAATATCTTTATGATCGAATATTTACCTTTTCCTCCCGTCAACATCTGTGCAATTGAACTGATTGTTTAGACTCTCAAACAATACATTATATTTCTAGTGTCGTCGAGATATTGATAGAACAAGTTAGATTTCATATTTTTAAAAAGTCATTAACCTTCCAGTAGTCGCACGGGGTCTCACAGATCTGGCAATTCTTATTTCAGCTATAACTCTGTAATTTTTTGATCTTACGCTTGGTCGTTTTCGGTACCTTTCGATAGAGTACTCTCTTATGCTCATAGGAATGCGCATTAGTTTAGGTGTATTCTTTTGAGAATTACCACCTGTGAATCAAGTGAGGTGTCCTTGTAAGTGAATACATATTGATGGTGATGGTGATGGTTGAGCTGATTTAAATCATTTGATTCCTTTTTTTACACTAAATGAACCTTATTTTCATTATTTCAATAATGACATATGGCATTTTTAACATAAAATTTGAAAAAACAGAACATATTAAAATAACGTCAAGAAATGTACATTTTGCTTTGATATTATTTTGTGAATTTTCAAATAAAGTTAGAAGTGTACATTTTGTGACGAATGTGTTTTATTATCCTAATAAACAAATATATTCAGTAATGAGCAATATATCTCAATTAGTATGAGTGCAAAAAATCAGAATACCAAGGGGTCTGAGAGACCTACTGCGACTACTGGTGTCCAGATAAAAGGTGCGACTACTGGAAGGTTAATTATGTCTCCAAAAATCACCCATACTCTTAAATATTCTAGCAAGAATATTATCAATTTTACCTGAATTTCTTGAGACTATAAATCAAACTCTGAACGATTAATGACTTTTCTCGTCGGGTTGCGTGGTTTCAGCATTGCCGTTTTGCTGTTTAATTTCGAGATGAAAAACGTGTGCTGATAATTTTCGAAGAAATTAAATACTGCTGGTTTGTGTTGATTTTCAGAGACAAGACGTAGAAGGATCATTATTACTATTTTCGCTTCAATAAGATATGAACAAACTCACTGGTCGATGTTAAGTAAGCTCGTTTGGATTTGATTGTTTGGAATGGATAGTTTTGCTAGTACCTTGGGAATGAACATTTATTTAGAATATTTGAGATAAAAATAGTTGTTAGTTGTTGTTTCTCATTTTTCTTCTCAAATAATTATCTTCTTATTGAGTCAATATCTCAACAATAATTTGTATTCTTTTGTTCTAATTTTAATATTCTGGCACGTCTTGGTACCATTTGAATTTCGGAAAGAAATGGTATACACGTTTTACCAGAGCATGAATGAATGATTGCTATTTTAGTATCCTCGATAGTCTGATTTAAAGTTCTGAGGCATGAAAAATAGTGAGCTTTTTTAAACTGCACAAGTTGAAACAACATTACTTTTCGTGGCAACTTTTTAGTTTAGATTATACTTCCCACGATTATACGATTATTTTTTTAGTGCTGTCAATATATCGATACTTTTAGTTTGACTTTGAATTTATGCGATAAGACTTATCGAAACAAGAAGAGGCTTCATTAATCCTCTTACAAATTCAGGTTCGCCTCAAATTGAAGTGAAGTGAAGTTTCGACGTAATCGAATGATCGCTTTTTTAAAATCTTCGATATTTTGATTGTGCTAGTCTGATTTAAAGTTCTGAGATATAAAATGTGTAATTTTTCTAAACTAGATAGGTTGCAACAATATCGATCATTCTTTCAATACTGTCCATACATCGATAATTCTAGTTTGGCTTTGAATTATTGCGACAAGACTTCTCAAACAAGTAATGCTATTACAAATTTAGGTTGGTCTTACATTTTCGAACCAAAAATAGTTATTACGTCTTTTGGATTTATCGCGACAAGATGGGGCGAGGCGAAATCGATTATTTTAAAACCTGGTAGTAATTCTATGAGACTCGTATAGAAGATTGTTGCTATAAAATACAATAGAGGAATACAAACAAAATAAGAATACATAAAATGTTCTAGTATAGACAAATAGATTTATTTTGACAATGGAACTACCTTCTAATAAGTGCAGATCTAAAATTATCACATAGGCTAGTTATTGCTGGTTTAACGAAACCACTAGTAGATTAACATTTGCTTATTAAAATACTAATTTGTATAATATTTGCAGCAAGAAATGGCGTTCCGCCATAGCCCCTACTTAAAGTAATACAGTTTTGTAGACATTGCCACTAAATGAAGTTTATAGTTCTACAATTTATTAGGCATCATCGTAAAATGTTTGCACAGTATTCAAACAATTTCAATACTTTCTTAATATAAATGTTTCAATGATTAATCGGTTTGCTTTAAATTCTACAACTTTTTTAATGGTCCGTTTCTTCTTATCCTGCTGGCTTATCGAAATATCTGTTCTGATGTTAAGTAACCATTTTTTAGCAAAAGTTGGGTGCTGTTTAGTCTTTAATGTGGGATTTTTTCTCTTGCTTCATGCAAGCCTGTGTCTATATGACTTCTCGAACAATACGAGATCCTATTAATCCTTTTACAAATTCAGGTTGGTGTTACATTTTCGAACCAGGAATAGTTATAAAGTCTTGTGGATTTATCGTGACGAGATTGGGCGAGGTGAAATCGATTATTTTATCGTCGAGGTCGCAGCTGAAAACTGCTAGTAATGCCATGAGGCACGTCTAGGACGTTGTTATAAAATACAGTAGAAGAACAAAACAAAACAAAAATATGTAAAACGTTCCAGTGCAGAGCTATGGATTTATTTTTACAATAAAAGATTGGTTGTTGTTGTGTTGTATACATTTTCTACGATTATACGATTACTCTTCTAGTACTGTAGATACGTCAATGACTCTAGTTTGACTTTGAATGATTGTGACGAGAGTTTACGAAATAAGACTAGATTAATCTTTTTACAAAGTGAGTCTGGCCAAACCAAGAATAACTATCACGTCTTCTGAATTTATAGTGACGAGATGGGGCGAGGCGGCGAAATCGATTCTTTTATCGTCGGGATCGCGGTTGAAAACTGATAGTAATTCTATGAGGTACGTCTAGGACGTTGTTATAAAATACAGTAGAAGAATACAATAATACAAAAATATGTATAGCGTTCTATTGCAGAGCTATAGATCTATTTCGACAATAAAAGATTGTTTTTTGTTGGTTCAACGAAACTAATGTCTTCGTATTCATTTACTACTTTGTACAATAGTTAAAGCAAGTTTGTCGGCAGGACAGGGCGTTTCGTCTGAGCCTCTAATTTAAGTAGTACAGTTGCGTAGACATTTCCAGTGAACGAATTTTATAGTTCTACATTTTACTAGTCATCATCACAAAATCTTAGCATAGTATCTTAACAATTGTAATTGTTGCTTAATACAAACCTCTTTTTGTCATGAATTAATTTGTTTTTAAAACTTCACATTTATATTATTATTATTATATTAATATTTGTTCTTCTGCCGCTGATTTATGGAAACATCTGTTCTGATTTACAAATTCTATTTTTTACGAAAGACTAACGTTTTGAGTGCTGTTTAGTCTTTAATTCCAGATTGCTGTCTCCCGCTCCAAGCCTGTGTTTTACCTCTCAAACGAAAGAAGATTTGACATGATCGAATGTATCCTCGATATTTTGACATTGATAGACTAGTTTAATCGACATTTTGTACGATTATACGATTACTCTTCTAGTACTGTGGATACGTCGATGATTCTAGTGTCACTTTGAATGATTGTGACAAGACTTTACGAAACATGACGAGATTAATCTTTTTACAAATTGAGTCTGGTCAAACCAACAATAACTACCACGTCTTCTGGATTTATAGTGACGAGATGGGGCGAGGCGAAATCGATTATTTTATCATCGGAGTCGCAGCTGCAAAATCGTGGTAATTCTATGAGGCACGTTTAGTACGTTGTTATAAAATACAGGAGAAGAATACAATACAATACAAAAATATATAAAGCGTTCTAGTGCAGAGCTATAGATTTATTTTGACAAGAAAAGATTGTTTCTGATTGGTTCAACGAGACTAATATTTGCGTATTAAATTACTACTTTGTACAATATTTAAAGCAGGTTTGTCGGCAGAACGTGGCGTTTGCCTAAGCCTCCAATTTAAGTACAATTTCGTAGACATTTCCTGTGAACGAAGTTTATAGTTTTACATTTTATTAGGCATCATCACAAAATGTTTGCACAGCATCCAAAAAATTTTAATTATTCCAATACAAACATGTTCTTGTGATGAGTTAATTTGATTTTAACACTTCTAATTTTTTAATATTTGCTCTTCTGCTGTTGATTTATCTATTCTGATTTAAAAATTCTTTCGTCTTTTCGTCTTTAATTCCGGATTGCTGTCACCCGCTTCTTGCAAGCCTGTGTTTGTATGTTTCAAACGAGAGAATATTCGACATAATCGAATGATTGCTTTTTTAATATCATCGATATTTTGACATTGATAGACTAGTTTAATGGACATTTTTTACGATTATACGATTACTCTTCTAGTACTGTAGATACGTCAATGATTCCAGTTTGACTGTGAATGATTGTGACAAGACTTTAGGAAACAATACGAGATTAATCTTTTTACAAATTGAGTCTGGTCAAACCAAGAATTACTAATACGTCTTCTGGATTTATAGTGACGAGATGGGGCGAGGCGAAATCGATTCTTTTATCGTCAGGATCGCGGCTGAAAACTGGTAGTAATACTATGAGGGACGTATAGAACGCTGTTGTTATTTGATATCGCCTAGGAACGAAATAACGAATGTCTGTCAGAGTTGTCACAGAATCAGAAATCAGGATGCACATTTCAAGTGTGACAACCGGAATAAACTTAGCCGGGAAATGACAAATATAAAACAGAGTAGAACGTAATATTCGTGCAGATTATCTAGCACGGCGTAACAAACTTTGGTAGAATAAACAGCAATTTCCTTACCAAATTACCAGACTTATTTGCAGAAAGCTAAATTTTCGTTGGATACATAAAATTACTATGTATTTTGCTTAAAGTTCTGTTTGTATAATACGAAGTATTCGCGTTCTCGGCGAAAAATGCCTCTGAGACGTTCGCCTTCTCTCTTCGGGCTCGCACTAATTGTGTTACTCCAGCTTCTTCTAGCTTATGACGTATAGAATTAAAACTCAAGATTACTTTATAAATGGGAAACATTAAGCAAAATGTGAGGAGGCAGTTATAAAGGCTCTGTAGAAAACGGACGCTTATTTGGGCGGACTTAAGGACGAAAGTCGGGGCAAATGAAAGAGCCAATAGAAATCTCAGGATTTTAATTGCATCTTAGGTTGCTTTTGTTTCTACCCTTAAATTATCGCACTCCGTTCGGAACAACTTGCCACACCTGAGAATCGGAATTGGGAGCAAATGAACCCCTCGAATGAGGCACAATAACGGATTGTTCTGCTCTCCTTTCTAATTGAATCAAGAGGCATTCCGTCCTAAAAATCATCTCAATGGATTGAAAATTATAATTCTTTGGGAAAAAAGGTAAAAAAGGTTGTTTATGATTAAACCAAACTAATGCAAACACACGGTAAATACGTTTAACACCTTACAACTTCCAATCTTAACAGTATAGAATTTCTATTTTTAAAATATTAGATATTAAAATTTGCCGCACCAAATTACTGCATATATGTTTGGTTATAAATGTTTGCTCAATAACATATTTTATACTGAATATTATACATAATCCTGTACCTACAATGTATATAAAAGTATCTCCTTCGTTAGTACAATACTGTATATAATTCACCATGTTTTAATACGGGACTACACCACAACTCGCTTATAACGAGACTGAAAATATTTACTCGTTATATCAGTTAAAAGTAGAATCTCTGAGATTACTCCAAAAACTTAAACACTATTTAATTCGTTACTGCAACAGTTTTATTCTTAAGAATTATTTAAACTGCACCAGTAAAACCTTTCGCAGCTGAAAACGAAACAAATCAAAGAAATCGTAAATTGGCCTCCTTCGTGAATTACTATAGTTCTAAGAAAAGTATGTATACCTAGTAGTAAATATTACCTAAATTATACAAACTAGAAATGTTAAAAAAATTATGTTCTTTGTTTCCTGGAAACACACTACAGTAAGCAATGCAAATCTATAGAGCTAACCGGTAGATGCTCGTTATATCCAGGTTTTGTTGAATGTAACAGAATTTTTTGATGTTTAAACTTTAAAGTTGTTTAATCTTTAAACAACAAAAATTCGATAGCGATTTACGAACACATGAAACAGGATTGGAAGTTTGGCTACCCAATTGAAAAATGGTATCCAAAACGATTTAATGATATAACATTATATGTTGTCGTGTCAATTTCAAAAAGGCTTCAGTCAGAAGTTAGAACAATTTAAAATTTGCAGGATATGAAAGATGTTGCTACGGAAGCTGAACTGATATATATATATATATATATATTGTT
>JABXWE010021091.1:0-20979 GCA_014611495.1 Limonius californicus | reverse complement strand
AGATACTTGTTATGTAGAAATTCAAAATTTCTGATAGAGTTTGTGGTTATGTATATTCGACATCTGACATTTGTCGTTTTATGACCAAAGTGAAAGCAAATGTCACCAATCTTAAAAACCAAAAAGTTACCAAAAACAGTTTAATAATAGAGGATTTTATTACCAAAAACAGTTTAATAATAGCCTCCATTATTAAACTGTTTTCGGTATCATAATGGACCTATTATTAAATCAAAGTAGATAAATTCTTTAAGTGTCAAATTTGTGTACAGATACAGCATATTAAAAAAAACAAAAAAAGCCACTACATTTCTTGTTAGGAACAATTGTGCAATTCATCACGTTAATTTAAAAGATTGGAAGCATACTAGTAAAATTGTTTGCAGATGTTACAATGCCGTTTGATAATTTTTATCAATTACTCACTGACAGATAAAGCTTAAAGTGTCAGAAATAGGGTCATTTACCTTACTTTAAATTTGCCAGATGGTACTAAAATTTAAATAAGTTGGTAGATAATCCATTAAGTAACACTAATGATGCAAGTTTAAAAATTGTATTAAGTAGTTTTGATGAGTTATTTCAAGGAGAATTCGGATGTTATAAGAATTGTGAGGTGTCAATGCAAGTAGTTCAAGGTACTCAACCCATATTTTGCAAACCATATAACATTCCGCATGCTTATAAGCAAAAAGTTGAAGATGAGTTAGTAAGATTAGAAAAAATAGGAGTAATTAAGCAGGTAGCAACGAATAGTTGGGGAACACCTTTAGTTCCTATTATAAAAAAAGATGGTACTATTAGACTTTGTGCAAATTATAAAATTACAGTTAATAAATTTTTAGACAATTTTAACTACCCAATTCCACGTATCGATGATATATTTGCAGCTTTGCAAGGGGGTGTAGAATTCACAAAATTAGATTTAAGCCAAGCTTATAATCAGTTACCTTTAGACAATGAAACAAAATCACTTTTAGCATGGAGCACACACAAAGGTATATTTTTGATAGAAAGGTTACCGTTTGGTGTTAAACCAGCGTGTGCAATTTTCCAAAGACAAATGGACATTATGCTACAAGGGTTAAAAGGGGTATGTTGTTTTATAGATGACATAATCGTTACAGGTGCAAATAGAGAGGAGCACTTGAACAACTTAAAAGCGGTATTAAAAAAATTACAGTTGCAAGGACTCCGATTAAAGTTGGAAAAATGTGTTTTCTTTCAGAAGAAAATTAATTATTTGGGGTACATTATTGACAAACAGGGTTTACATAAAGATGTAACAAAAATTAAAGCTATAAAAGAAGCTCCTAAACCAAAGGATGTAACTCAAGTAAAAGCTTTTATTGGGATGGTGAATTATTATGGCAAATTTATAAAAAATTTGGCGAAAATATTGAATCCTTTGTATGAACTGTTACAAAAAATAAAGAATTTAGGTGGACACCAAAATGTGAAGAATCATTCATTAACGCGAAAGAAGCGATATCTTCAGAAAACGTATTGGTACATTTTGACCCAAATTTACCTTTAAAATTATCTTGCGATGCATCACAAGCTGGTGTCGGAGCCGTGTTGTCACATGTTTTTGAAAATGGAGATGAGAGGCCAATTGCCTTTGCGTCAAGGGTGTTATCGACAACAGAAAAGAGATATTCAATGGTAGACAAAGAAGCATTAGCAATTTACTTTGCAATTAAAAAGTTTTCACAGTATTTACTAGGACATAAATTTACCTTAGTAACTGATCACAGACCGTTAGTCTCAATTTTTGAAGAAAATAAAGCTATGCCAGCAATGGCAGCAGGAACGTTACAGAGATGGGCAGCGTTTATTAGCAATTATAACTACGAAATTAAATATGTTAAAGGCAGTTTAAATTCGAATGCAGATCCTTTATCGAGAATGCCACTAGACGTAAATTGGTTCGGTATTGAAGAAGAAAAATTAGTAGGTAGTTATTTACATTTTGTAGAAATGGAAACTACGGTAGATAAGGAAATTATTAAGAGCGAAATAAGAAAGGACGAAATTTTGAGTAAAATTTTTGCATGGATTTGGAAAGGATGGCCAAATTACTTAAGAAAAGAGGAAAAAGAATTTAAAACTTATTTTGACAAACGAGATGAGCTATCATTAGAGAAAGAAACAATTATGTGGGGTCACAGGATTGTAATTCCAAAAAGTATTCAACCAAAGATTTTAAAAGAATTACATACCACACACTTGGGTATTGTTAAGACTAAGGGATTAGCCCGATCATACTTTTGGTGGCCAGGAATGGACTCAGACATCGAGAACATGATTTTACCATGTGAAGTTTGTTTGAAATGTCGGTCAGATCCAGCAAAAGTAATTCCGAAGCTTTGGCCCATTACAACAGAAGTATTTGAGAGAATACATATAGACTTCGCAGGACCATTTAATAACAAACAATTCCTGATTATTGTTGACAGTTATAGTAAATGGCCAGAAGTATATGAAATGTCATCCACAACGACTAAGAATACAATTGAGAAACTCAGGGAAGTTTTTTCGAGGTTCGAAATACCAAAGACAATGGTAAGTGATAATGGTTCTCAATTGGTAGCAGAGGAAATGGAGGAATTTTGTAGAAGAAATGGTGTGAAACATATAAAATCTCCACCATATCATCCTAGTAGTAACGGGGCAGCTGAAAATTCAGTAAAATCGTTTAAAAATGGACTCCGAAAAGTTTTAATAGATCCGCAATATAGTAACATTACATTGTCTACTTTAATTTGTAGATACTTATTTTGGTATAGAAATTCAATTCACTGTAAGGTTCAGGGGAATCTCCAGCATTTAGAATGTTTGGACATAATTTAAGAATGCGTTTCGACAGTTTAAAACCAGAACGAGGAACTGAAAATTATCCAGAGGAAAATGAATCTTTAAAAAGCAGTAGGAAATTTGTGAGGGGAGAGATGGTGTATGTTAGAGATTACAGGATCCAAAACAAGAAAGCATGTATAAAAGCCAGATTAGTAAAACAAGTAGGTTCAAGATTGTATGAGTGTTGGGTACCCGAATTACAAGTGCATTGTAGAAGGCATGTAGATCAGATAATTAAGATAATAGATAATAAAAATAGTGTTGTAAAAGACATAGGAAGTAGAATAGCTGATATCCGCAATAATGATGAAACTTTTGAGAATATAAAGAAAACAGGAATATTATCTAAAGAACAAGAATTAAATGTAGCAAGCTCTGATAGTAATAGTGAGGCTAATGATATTATAAGTAAGAAAAACATAGATAGGAATGTATACGTTAGGCAACGGCCCATCCGTAATGTTAAGAAACCCGACAGGTTTAATTTATAACTTAAAAGGGGGAAGTATTGTGATGTCTTAGTGTATCACTAGATGGCGCTACATTACAAGTATTCATAAGGTGAACCAGTTATGTATTATTATTCATTTTACATTCACAAGAATAAAGTTAAGTAAGATTACAATCTTGTTATTTATCATACATCATAACACCTTGCGAGGAATATTTGTTAACGTGATCCTTCTGTAATTAGTGCAGTCTTTTGGGTCTCCTTTTTTAAACAGTGGCATTATATTTTCGGTGTTTCACTTTTCTATTATAATCGCATCCATCAGGCCGCGGAATCCCTCTTTCGCACTTTCCCCCATGTATTTCACCATTTCTCCTTAATTTCATCCTGAGCTGGAGCTATACCTAGTTTTATTTTGCTGATGGCTGCTGTAAGTTCTTCCATTGTTGTTGGTTGTAGGGTATTCTAGTCCCCGCCTCCTTCTTGTACTCCTTCTGCCTGATCTTCCTCTTCCCGTTTTAGCACCGTTAATTCCTTGAAGTATTGTTGCCATCGCTCCATTATGTTTTTCTCTTGCTTTAGAATGTTCCCATTTCTATCTTTAAAAGATTGCCTAGTTTTGGGTTTTTTTTTAGATGTTTCTCCACAATAAAAATTTCCGGATTTACAAATATCCCGGTGGTCCTTCGAACACACTGGCAGTCCCATTAGTTTCCAATTATTTGTAAGAAGAAACCAAACGTCGGAGCAACCACTTTGGCCCCGACAATAATTTTAAAACTGTTTCACAATTTTGCATTAAATGATCTTGTTTGCACAGTACATATGATAAGCTTATACTAGCAAAGGATTTGGTTGGTCGTTGGTTTGTTGCATAACCTATAACAATTTTACCCTGATCAACTGATTTTCATCGCGTAATGCTGTCGTAAGTATTTGGCTTGTATTGAGAATATCTAAATTCGATTAACGAAGGAACATTATCCGTATTATTTGTCAAAATATTAATTTTGGTTTCCCAATCTTTGGTCGTTTGCATATCAAGCTTACTTGCCATAATCGGCACAAGACCTTTTCAAAATCTTTCATTTTAAATTTTTTAACTAGAGTATTTTTCAATTGTTCTATCTCATCTTTATTGGATCCCATAATTTACAAATTAACCACGTATAATAGTAAATATAATTTGTTCTCAATATTGTTTTTGATATACAGACAATAATCAACTTGTGATCTGCTGAATCCTTCCTGTTCCATTATGTTATTAAATTTCTCGTTCCAACATCGAGGGGATTTTTTAATCCATACAAGGATTTGTTTAATTTTAAAACTATCATTTTTATTTTCAATTCCTTCTGGAAAATATATGTATATATTTTCTTTTATTTCACTGTAGAGAAAGGCACTCTTTACATCCATCTGGTAAACTGTAAATTCTAATTTATTGGCTACTGCTAAAAGACATCTCAAGGTTGTCAATTTTGCAACAGGTGCGTAGATCTCATTTAAATCTAGATTTTCTTTTTGTTGAAAGCCTTGGGCAACTAGACGTGCCTTATACTCTTTCGGTTTTCCATCTTCACTTCGTTTGATCTTAAAGACCCACTTTGTATCTATTATTTCACAGCCTTCAGGAACTTCAACTTCTGTCCATGTGTTATTTTCTTTTAACATTGTGAGTTCTTCTATTGCCCTTTTCCAAAAGTTGGACTCTTCGTATATTCATGCTTCTTGAAATGTTATTGGTTCAGATAAATCTTCAAAGTTTAAATAACTCATTTCAAAACCTCACAGTTTATTCGGCAATTGAAGTGATTTTTTGTACCTCAAATTATATGAATGGGATTTCCTATTATCTTCTTCTATATTATTTTCTTCTTCTCTGACTTCGTCTTCTATTTCTGCATGTTTATTTTCATTGCTTTGCTCTTCTTTCTTGTTTTTAATTTTCTCTTCTATTGGAATCGGTTGGGTGTTAAAATTTTGGTCATTATCAATTAATTTCTCAAGTTGCACTTCATTTGATGATTCTTCAAATTTCACATCTCTTAACACTTTCAGTTTTCTCTCTTCTTCGTTCCATAGTCTGTAACCATTTGGAGCATATTCTACGAACATGTACTACTCACATCGATCGTCTAACTTTTTGAGAGGACCTACTACCTTTCCATAGGCTTTACATCCAAAAATTTTCATTTTGGATAGGTCTGGCCTCTTCAATGTCCACTTCTCTATTGGTGTTGTATCTACAGCCTTACTGGGGCATCGATTTAAAATATATGCTGATGTTCTAACAGCTTCGCCCCACATTTCCTTGTTAACACTATTTTCTGCCATCAAAGCTCTTGATTTTTCAAGTAAATATCTATTTAGTCTTTCAGCTTTGCCATTTAGTTGTGTAATATACGGGATAGTAAAGTCAAATACTGTTCCTCTTCGTTTACACCATGCTTTCAAATCTTTATTCGCATATTCTCCGCCATTATCACAACAAATTTTATGCAGTTTTAAGCTCCATTTGGCTTCTACTTTACATACTCTTTTACTAAATTTTTAACTTCATCTTTCTTCTCAATTAAGAAAACCATAGTAAAATGCGTGTAGTCGTCTAAGAAGGTTACAAAATAGCGCTTATTATCCCATGTCGGGGGATCAATGGGACCACAAACATCTGTGTGCACTAATTCCAATGGTCTATTCGCTCTTTCACGTACCGTCGAAAACGGCTCTCTGACTTGCCTTGCTTTTAAACAGGCTTCACATGTTTTTTCGATTTCATTAAAATCTGTTTTCTGTATTTTTATTCCATCTGCTAATTCTTTAAGTGTTTTTAAGCTACTCATTGGTAGATGTCCTAACTTAACATGCCATTCTTTAATTGCTTTAAGATTTTCTGTTAATAACAGTTTTTCTTTATCTTTATTAATATTTACCACATATAAACCATTCTCATTCTTTTGACCTTGTAAAACTTTATTATTTCCTTTAAATGTTTCAACTTTATTTTCTGTAAATTTTACTTCCCCGCCATGATCAGTGATGGCACTTACTGATAATAAATTTTTACTTAAATTAGGTACGTGCAAGACATTGGTTAAAATACAAGTTTCTTCTATGCTTCCTTTTAAATTTGCATGCACTACTTGATTTTCTTTAGCTACACTTACAGTTACATTTGCTTCTGTACTATTTTTCAACAATTTTTGTCTTCAGTAAAGTGTGCTGTCGAACCACTATCCACGATGAAAGTTAATTCTTTATCGGTTTTATCTGATCTATTAGAATATGTCAAAAATGAAACTTTATTCTTTTTTGTTTTTCATTTGACTTCTTTCTAAAATAACAATTTCTTTCTTCGTGGTTATTTCTCTTGCAAATACTAGAAAACTTAAAACTTTTCTTACTTGATCTTTCTCTTACCACTGCAGTCTTGAAGGCAACAGCTTCTTCTTGCTCAGTATCCTTGGACGTCTGCCTCATTTCCTCCATTAATAATCTTGATATCAATTTATCCACAGTTTGATCACTTAACTGTGTACTTTCCCAGGCACTAACAAAGAACTTGTAATCTTCGGGTAAGGTTGACAAAATCTTTGAAACTAACATTTCATCATTTATTTCCTGATTTAGGTTTTTAAGCCTATGTGTCAAACTTTGTAATTTGCTTATGTTTGTTGCGATGTCATGACTTTTATCAAATTTATAACTAAAAAACTCTTGCAACAAGGTGCATTTTCTTTGATTAGAATCTCTCTCGTAAATCGCACATAACTTCTCGTACATTTCCTTTGAGTTATTACAGCTCATTATATATGTTAACGGCTTCTTATCAATTGTAGTTATCATTATTCTTTGTGCTTTTGCATCCTTTTTTTTTCAAATTCCCTTTTGGTCGATTCGCTTGCATCTGTAGCTAACGTCTCCGTACCATTCACAATACCAAAAATACCTGTTGATTTAATTTCCACACAGGAAAATCTTCGGCACTTCGTAACTTTTCAATATTATGAAGGTTTTCCATTGTGTTTATTTTATGTTTACTCCAACCAACTATTTTTAAGCTCAATTTTTTATGCTCTGAATTTTATGTCAAGGACGTTTACGCCCTGGGCCCGTAACCTATTGGTTTCTTATTATGTTTTCCGTCGATTGAGCAAAACCACGTTTTGCTTATTACATTTATTTCACTACAATAACTACAACAAATAACTTAAATGCACATTTTTTATCAAAACAACATAACCTTTTAACTTTTTACTATACATACTACCAAACTAATTCTCACTGTAATATAATACTACCAACTGAAAATTTCATTGCCAACAACATAAATAACTAGGTTCATTTACGCATCTACCATCTTTTTCTAGTTACATTGTCTTCGTAGGGTTTAACATTTTTAGTTCGGGTTGATGACTGATGTCTGACTTACACTACTACCTATCTCCCTTTTATCAATAACATAGTTATTATTTACACTATTTTGTAACGTTACTTGATTTCCGATATTTTCAGTATTAGTGTTGAGTGGTACGAAACTATCTAAAATTTCATCGTAATTGTTTTCTTTAGGTAATAAAATTATCGACTGAAAATTTACGTAAGAATTTTCTATTTCCGATGTACATTCTATTATGTTTATCTAATTCTACACTATAAGATCTTGGTCTGAATTTATCAATTTTTATAATTTTACCTGGTTCCCATGTTTTGCCTTCGATTTGAACCATAACTTTATCCTTGGATTTCAAAATTGTTAGATCTTTCACATTTTTGTTATAGTGTTCTTTTTCCACTTGCTGGCTTATTTCTAGATGTTTTTGATATTTATTTGTAGAAAAGTTAGGTTTTAGAAGTTTTTCTTGAACTGGTAAATGACCTTTCAGACGTCTCCCAAAAAGTAATTGTGTTGGGGAGGGTAAATTATGACCAAATGGGGGTGTTGCGATACTCTAGTAAAGTTAAATACTTGTCTTTATCGTCGTGTACAGTTTTTTATATCAACTTTTAAGTTTGCACGTGTCGTTAGATTGTGGATATCTTGGGGGTACTAGTTTGGTGACTTATTTCCTAATCATGTAAGAATTTTAAAATTGTTGATTGACAAATTGGGGTCCATTATCTGAATAAAATATATTGTGTTTCCCATGACGAGTAAAAATTGATTTTATATGATGAACTACAATTTCACTTGTCGAATTGTTATTAAGACAGCATATTTCTAGGAAATTTGAATACAGATCAACGACTAGCAAATATTCTTTACTTTTGCACTGAAAAGATTAGCTGTTACATACTTCCAAGGTCTATCCGGTGTTTCTTTGGAAATTAGGGATTCTTTCTGTTAGCAATTTTGATAAATTAGACAAGTGGGACAATTTTTAACGACATCCATTATTTGTTTACTAATAAAAGGCCAAAAATTAATTCTCCTGCTCTTAAAAGCGTTTTCTTGATACCCATATGATTATAATATAAGCGACTAATCGTTTCCAGTCTTAAGGCCTTTGGTATTATAATTTGATTGTTCCTAAAAATTAAATTTTTCGGTTCTACTATCTCATGACGATATCTTCAATAAGGTTTTACGATGTTTTTAAGTTGGTTTTTGCTATCAGGCCATCCCTCTTTGATAACCTTTAGTAATTCGGTTAGCTCTTCATCTTTCTTTGTTTCATTAAGCACCCTATCAAATTGTTTTTTACTTATGCTAATGTAATCCATTAAATTTATCTGTACTTCAATTTCCGATTCACTAATTGCTAAATTTTGATCATTGTAGCTACTTCTCGAAAGAGCATCGGCTAGATAAAGTTGTGAGCCTGGTTTATACTTTACTATAAAGTTATACATTTGCAAGTTTAGTAAAAGTCTTTGTAATCGAAGTGGGCATTTGTTAAGAGGTTTAGGGGAGAGGGGGGGAATGACGGCCCCCTAAGCAATTTTTTAAATTATGGTATTGTGTTTTACTTTGGGAATTTGAAAAGTATGTGAAAATAAAGTCAAACCATTATACTATCGAACCCAAATCTTTATTTTAACTTTTAGAAACAGGAACTCAAATTACACTTTAAGAAAAAAACATGTAAATGGCCGGCGTTATCCACCTAGGTGGGGCAATAACGGCCAGAGGCCGGCATTGCCTCCATTAAGCAGTCACTGAGAAAACTCAATGTTCTTATTATCAGGGTACGCGCTTTGTGTGCCCATTTACCACAAATCACGTACCTTAACCAATCCGCATTGTTTTTTCCGAATTCACCGCAAATTAAACAAATGTCGTCGTTAACTTCTTTGTTATCCGAATCGCCGGATTCGCTGTCAAAATAATCTTCTTGGCGTTCTTTGTATTGGAAAGTTGATTTGGCTCTTTTGGATTTTCCTTTGGTATCAGTGTTTTCATTTTGTTTGGTTTTTTGGTGTCTTTCTTAGATGGCCCGGAATTTCCAAAAACATTTTTCTTTGCCATATTTACTTTTGATTGTTTTTCTTCATGGCGCTTTTCTTTTACTTTTTCTTTTTCTTCTAAAATGTCCGTCATTGGGGTTGAAGTAAATATCTGAAAGTGTTGCTGTCTCTTATTTGTTTGGGATTCCTCAGTAGCAGATGTTGAAGGGCCAGGGGTGGGAATAATTTCACCGAAAGATATTTTGGTTTCCTGGTTCGATAGTATGGAGTCATTCATTTCTTGAAAAGGGGTTTTTTAAATTATTTTTGGCTGCATAGACATAAGCGCATTGTTTTATAATAGATAGTAATAGATATCCAATGTGAGGTAATAGCGGCCGGCCGCAATTGCACCACGCACCTTGTCCGCGATTACCCCCATTATCAACTGTATGATATTTAAAATTTTAGAAAAATTTGAGAATATATCTTGTAATTTTTCTAATTCACACTGATGCGTAGAAACCTTATGTTAGTTAGCTATATAGTTAGAATCTGTTTAAATAATTTCTACAAGACAAAACATACTATTAAAAAAACTAAATTGCTATAGCAACGGAGCACAAAACCCAATTTTCGCCATAAACACGCGACCGCGTGCGACATGTGGTTCTCGTTTCGAACACTCGTTCTACAGCATTCAGGGAGATGGCGGCATAAGTCTCAAACAGAAATATGTTTGTTTAATGGGAAAGACCCAATGGCCGGCATTACCTCAAAGGCCGCCATTCCCCCCCTTCCCCTAGTAAAAATTGCCGCCAGTGGTTCATGATCTGTTTCAACAAGAAATTGTTTACCACATAAATACTGGCGAAAGCGTTGACAACCAAAAACTTTCGCAAGCAATTCTTTTCTGATCTGAGCATAATTAGTATGAGCATCTGTCAACTACTTAGAAGCATAAGCTACCCGGCCATCTTGCAAAATTACAGCTCCTCATCCAAATTTTGAGCTGTCAACCGAAAGATGAATAATCATTTCCTTTGGATCATAATACTGAAGTACAGGACTATTTGATAGTATTTGTTTTAAGTTGTTAAATTCATTTTCGTGTGCTTGAGACCATAACCACTCTACCCATTTCTTTGTTAATTGTCTGAGATTGTATGTTATAGTTCATCCAAAAGATTCTGTCCGATATGGAATTAACTAAACCAAACCCAAGATATATCTTGTTATATATTTTTGCTTTCACGTTAGAGGCAGCTGCTTATTATCTCGGTTGAGTTAAACGAAGATACAAATAATGCGCATGTTTATTTAAATACAGGTAAAACGACCAGCTTAACACTGGTACAGAATTATAGGGCTCTAGTAACATAAAAAGTAAGTACGTACGGGTCAAATTTACTTGAAATCTTCAAACAGGGATTATCTGCTTTCACTGCAGCAGCTCCCAAACTGTCAACATTTTAATTTCGTTTAAACACGAAACAAAAAAGTAAGTTTTAACAGTTTGGGAGCTGCTGTAGTGAAAGCAGATAATCCCTGTTTGAAGATTTCAAGTAAATTTGACCCGTACGTACTTACTTTTTATGTTACTAGAGCCCTATAATTCTGTACCAGTGTTAAGCTGGTCGTTTTACCTGTATTTAAATAAACATTCGCATTATTTGTATCTTCGTTTAACTCAACCGAGATAATAAGCAGCTGCCTCTAACGTGAAAGCAAAAATATATAACAAGATATATGTTGGGTTTGGTTTAGTTAATTCCATATCGGACAGAATCTTTTGGGTGAACTATAGGTTGGTTAAATTAGGAATAAATTTTGACGCGTATGTAACCATGCCTAAGAATCAAGATAATTCTTTAGAATTGTCTGGTTTTGGAATTTGCTAAATAGCTTTGACGCCAGAACTTGTTAAAATATGCCCTACATATTTGTTTTCAGAGATTCTAAATCTGCACTTTTCTTTGTTAAACTTTACACCTTTTTCTTTTGATTTTAATAACACTTGTTTTAAAATGTTGTCATGTTCTTGTATGGTCTTAGCAAAAATAATCAAATCATCAGTATATGTTTTGACTCCTTTTATGTCATTAAATATTTCTGTAAATACTCTGTTACAAAATTCCGGAGCACATGACGAACCAAAGGGTAACCTCACAAAACGAAATCCCCCACAAGGTGTGGCAAAGTTTGTCAATTTAGAAGAATTTTCTGATAGTTCCATTTCCCAGAAACCTTTATTTGCATCGAGTACTGAGAAATATTTCGTATCTTCTAAATCACGAGTGAGCTCTTCAAAAGTTGGTAGTTGATAATGTTCCCTCAAAATTGATTTATTTAAATTTTGTGGGTCTAAGCAAATTCGAAGTCTATCATTAGACTCGTTTACTAACACGATTGGATTAACAACTGCAATGCCAGGTACAGTTACCGGTTCATAATTTTCCTTTAATTTAAATTCGCATGATTCAATTTTTATTATCGCCTACATCTTTAAATAGGTCAGCAGGCGCATGCAGATTTTTTTTCAGTTTCAATTATGACAAAATTTAGATTTTCCGTTTGGTCATTTATTTTCATAAGCAAATCACAACAACCAACAACTTTTAATTTATCCCCTCCATAATTTTTTACTAGGACTCAACAGTCTTTTATTTTATTATCCAATTCTAATGTTTGGAAGATATGTTTTGGTATCACGTTAATATGAGCCCCCGTGTATAATTTGCAATTTATAATTTTATTGCATTCTAAACTTTTTACTTTCTGATACCAATCCTTTTCTTTACCTACTTGTTACGCTCTCTACTGAACTGAACCGAAAACATACTCTTCCGTCTCCTCAGAATCTGTTTCTGAATTGACATTATTTTCTACAGCATGCACATTTTTATACAGAAATGTTTTCAACATTGCCGGGCAAAATGGTTACGTCTATTACATTTGCTGCAAACCTGACCATAAGCTGGACAATTTCTTCCATGCTTGAATCCACAACAGTCCACAGCTGGTGGTGTCGTCACGACCTTGGTGGTGTGCTTTTTGGTTGCCATTTGATTTCCCGCCTCGGCGATTTTGGTCGAAGTTGCTTGCATTCCACGACCTCTGCCGATGGTTCTGTTCCCCGCTAGCCCTTGTAGATGGTTGATCCTGCGCGTTGTGCGTGGGTGGTCGACTGTCTCATTTCCCACGCTTTTAAAGTTATCGACGATGATGATGCGTAATTTGATGGACTGAATCTGAATAATGGAGTAATTTCAACAACAAAAATAGAGAAGGCAATTAAAAAACTGAAAAATAATGATGCGTAATGTTTACTAAACAAGATATGGAAAGAAGAGATGATACCGGAAGAATGGACTGCAGGACTATTAACCAGCCAAATGTTGATGGTCATCCTGTATAACGAATACTTCAACGAAAGCCAACTCTATTCTTATTATTACATATTACGTAAATTGAGATCAGATTCAAGCTACAAACATTTTAATGTCGCTTCTTTTGAGCTGTGAACTGTTTTAACCGAGTTGACATCGCCTCCTTAGCATCAATAGTTGGTAAACTATTCTTTGATTCATCTTGTATAAGGATGGAAAGTAGTTCAAATAACATAATCATTTCTGAGGTTACTTAACATGAAAAAATATTTTGACAGAACTCCGAATTGTTTTAGACAACAAAGGGTTGCTAAGAAGGTATTTGACTAACACTAATAATAATTTTTACTATTACTCTTTTCTATAAAGGTGAGATATATTCCCATATTTAAACAATTACAGTTTAGTACTTCTGAATTGTTTACTACAGCAGAACCTGTATATATCGACATGGATACAGCATTCGATGTGAATGAAGATGTTAAACTCGATGTTACCAGTGCGACTTCGCTATCAAACCTTACAGAATCTACATGCGATGTCTGGCATCAAACCAAAATCAATGAAGAATTATCTCTGAGTGAGTTGGAAACGAATGGTAAATTTATGGTTATGATCTAACTTAATTTTAATCTTATTTTTGAGTATGGTCGTGAAAAGTTTACATGTACATGGGGATAAGCTGGTTGGTCTGTAATAGTAATACTATATGAGTTCCTTTTTTCCCTTCTTAAATAACAATATTATTTATTGATCTTTTCCATTGGGATGCTAGCACTTCTCTTCGTAGGGTTTCGTTGAATAATATTTTTATGAGTTGGTGCATTTGCGGTGTTGCATGTTTAATCTGTTTATTAGTTATACCATCACCTCCTGATGCCCCGTCTTTCTTTAATTTGTTTATGGCTAATTTTAGTTCTTCTTGTATTACTGACCGTTCATTGTTCATCACTTCATCATCCTCTATTCACTCTATCTTGCTATTGCCATTTTTTATGTAAGTCATTCAGTTTCAGCCGTTGTTTATTCTGTTTTTGTTTGTTTAGTCCACCCCATTTCTTCTACTATAGTTTTTAGTTTTTGCTTTTAGCCTTTTGTAAAGTCCTTTCCTATTTCTCGTTTATTTAATTTGTTTAATTCGCAGCAATCGATTCTCCTGATCTCCTTTTTAGCTCTGCCTGTTCCTTTATTGCCTTTTTCATTGCGTCTGACCATTTTTGTTCTGTGCATTCTTGTCTTCCTCAGCATAAGTTCTACGTAGTTGTACATTTCTTGTACTCCTTTTTCTTTTATTACTTGTATGTCTTTTGCTTTGAAGTTGTTTGAAGATTTTCTCTGTATTGAACTGGATTTATTTCTTTGCTTTTTTAAACGTTTGTAGTTTTTTGCCCATTTTTATGGTTATCAGAGATCGTACCATTCTGTATTTTATAGTTATTTCTTTATTGTTGCTAAGAATATAGTCAATTACGTTTTATACGTTCCGTTTGGCGATTTTCATGTTCATCTCCTTCCACTGCGTCTTTTAAAAAAGGTATTCCTTTAACCTTTTAAGTGAGTCTGGTACGTATTTGTACCACTTGCAGTTACGGGTCATGGTGCATTTCCATTGCTTGTTATTCTAGCTCTTAAAGTCCCTTGCTGTCCTAGGAAGTCTCTTGGGTACCTACCCATACAGCACAGGTACATTCTATATATCTGCAGAGAATATGCTGGCAGAATATTCAAGTGTTCTGAGAATATCCTATATGGATGCTCATATATTCTGAGTACATTCTGTGTACATTCAAAGTGAACTGTCTGTCACATTCTTAAAATGTTCGCAGAATGTTACTCTAAACATTGTTAGTATGCATACAGCATCTATAATACATATTATATGTACGTTGCCAGAAGAAAAGTACATTTACTGGTAAAATACAATATATTTGGATTAAATAATAGACTACAAAAAGTAATACAAGAAACCATACAAAAAGATATAAAAAAGATAAAAAACTGAAAATATGAAATGAACGCACGAGTGTAACTTATTTCTGAATCAAATTCAATTACAATTTGAATAGTAGGCTTTCAATGTAAGTATTAGTCTAGTACCCAATTTGCTTAATGTACTTATTCAAATTTCTATTGAATTATTAGTTGCAGAAATAAATTATACTGGTCTGTTAATTTCGTCCGGGAGTATATTTATGCTTTCTTCTTTTCTCTCTCCTTGGCATTATATACTCGTATATCTCCACCAAACAAAATGAAGATTGAAACACCCCGCTGTTGATGGCGGTATCTACCTATTAGTCGAAAAGTTTCTATTACAATCAGTGAATTTAAGTATACACGATGAATAAAAGGTAGTTTCTAATGATATGATACATAGGTATGATTTGATAAGATATAAATACTTATAGTATATCGTGATGTACTTACATAACGTTTTCTGCCATCGCGGTTTTGTTTCACTGTCTCAGGCACAGTAGAAGTGAACTGGAACTGATGGTGAACACTAAGCAAACTGCAAAGTACGCGTAGAAATAGAAAATAACTTGGGGTTGAACTGGTACCCGTTCCAGCCCAGTCCAGATGGGGTGGGCAAAGTTCGCATGTATTTTGCTGAAGATTAGGAACCCTATATAACCAGCGTTGCCAGACCTAAGATAATGCGGCTTATTTGTCGGTTTGGTATTATTATTGCGTATGTAGATTTCGGAGTGCTCATGTGCAAAATAGAAGTTAATATAAAGGAGTGTGTGTGTGAAATAATTTCCTACAAAAAAACCGATAATTCTGTGACTTGCATACGATAAACGAGGATAAGAAATATAACAACCCTGAATATACCATATCGTCCTCATTTCATGGTGACAAAGAAACCCAAGCCGAATTTTACGTTTTGTGTGAACGGAACACTGCATTTTTTGACCGATTGCAGAGTTTTGTATTTTCTTTTACAGGCAACCGGTAGCGACAATTTGATTGTATAAATAATATAAATGAAAGAGAAATCACCACAGAGGTTGCAAAGTTATTTTCGTGTCACTGGAATGCGAAATAAAAAAGTTACAGTGTTGTAAAGTCAATTTTTTCACCCTCGGTATTACTATTTGGAATTGCGACAATAAATACATAAATAATCCTTAATTCTTAAAAGTAAACTGAAAAGTAGACAGTAACATAAAAGGGGGTAGGAAATCATCCACATTTAACTAATAATTCTATAGTGAGCTTGAAAATTCTGCGTAACCAGGATAATAGCATTTAAATGGCCTGAGTCATGGATGCATAGAATTTGCAACTACATATAATAAAATTCATAACAATACATATTCTTTGTTCGTATAGTAGTCTACAAATATTCTAATGTTCTGTAAACGTATTCCACAAATATTATATAAATATTCTTGTTCGCGCATATGCAGTCTTTAATATTCTGCAAATATTTATGAAGAATATTCGGTAAATAGAGTATTTATATATTGTGAGAATATGCTTAGTATAGTCTATACAATATGTTCTATAAACATATGTCACAAATGTTGTATAAGCGTTCTTATTCGCATTTAAATTGTTTATAAATTTTCTAAAAATATTTGTAGAGAATATTCCTTTAATAGAACATTGTTATGTCGTCGTCGTCGTCTTCCTTTCAAGGTCTAGGCACTATTGCTTGTTCCGCACTTCATAAATCACTCCATCGCTTACTAGGACGTCCTGGATCTCGCTTTGTCCTGGGTCGGTATGCCATCGCTTGTTTGGGTATTCTGCTTTCGCTCATTCGGTTTACATGCTGGGTCCATTTTTCTCTATAATCCGCGACTTTGTCGTTTACGTCAAATATTCCTAGTTCTTCTCTTATGTCAGTATTTCTTAGATGATCTTCCCTCGTGCATCCTTTAGTTTTGCGAAGGAATTTCATTGCTGAGGCTTGTATTTTACGTCTGTCCTTTTCGGATGTTACCCAGGTCTCATTCCCGTATAATAGCATTGGCACCGCACATTGTTATGTTGTGAGGATATTCTCAGAATGCCTTGTGCTGTATGGGTACCTACCTACCACTGAAATTCTTTCAAAGAATGTTTAGACAAAATTATTGACGAAGATGGGATGGATTCAGTTACTATTAGTGAAGCAAGTGGTTTATTGAAATTCTACTGACGATGACAATCAAGAACGCAATAATGAAGAACCTGCAAGGAAAAGACAAAAAACGACAGCTGGAGATAACAGAGCTGTTATTGCAAAGGAAGTATGTGACACTATTTTAAGCCAAATTAGCGACCGATTTGATTTTAGGGATCACTTCAGTGCAGCAAAATTATTCGATTCTCAAAATTTTAAAACTTATAGGCATGCATTTCCACAAAAATATTTTGATGAAACTGTGAAATCTTATCCTATGTTGGACAGTGTAACATTGAAAAGTGAACTTTCAGCAATTTATGAGCGCGATGACATGTGTGACGTAGGTGGTATTTTGCCCCTTTTAGTGTTCATAGCAGACAACAACCTAAAAAAGGTTTTCACGGAAACATACAAACTGTTGGATATTATTTGTACAACGCCCATGTCGACAGCAGAATGAGAACGATGTTTTTCCACCCTCAAACGCATTAAAACTTTTCTCAGAAGCACAATGTCAGAAGATCGACTGAACGCATTGGCGGTCCTATCAATAGAAAAGAAGTTCGTCCAGTCTATCCCGGATTTTGACAACAAAGTCATAGATGTCTTTTCCAGCATGAAAAATAGGAGAATGGATTTTATGTACAAAAAATAGGTAAGTTTTTTCTTGTGCCCACCCTCTTTCTTAACTCACGAGCCGCCACTGCCAAGCGCAGAGACATTCGTGACAGTACCCCAAAAGGGAATCTACTCAACTTTTACTAAGAATGGTATACAATTCAAACTATTTTCTAAAATAGCTCAAAAGTGAAGTATAAACATTCTTACAGTATCCAGCAAATGAACTTCTGTTAGTCGCTAAATTTTGGGATGTTTTTTAATGAATATCACAGCATTTATAATGGCAAGGACATGTAAATAATAGGAGAAAAATTTCATGCAGATATCGACACAAGTATTTACAGCTGGTGGGGAGCGAGTTTAAACACAGGAAAGATCAGAACCAAGGTTTCTTACAAATACTGAATTTACCAATTTTCAAATTAACCAATACCATTAAATTTGCTAGAAAATAATGATTGTATGGATGTATGTATTTATAATATAGATTTCCATTTGTCTAAAATAGTCACTTTACTACTAGTGGGATAATCAGTAGTGTATTGAAAATTATGTAATATAAATTTACTCGATTTTGACGAACGAAATTGTGTTGCTGGAACTCCACAACCGCGTTGTGGGAGTGGGGTTACCTAAGGCAACACAATTGAGTTGTCAAAAGAGAATAAATTTGCGATAATTTTTAATAAACGGGTGGAATTCGAGTAGATTATTTCATGTCAAAAAAAAATTATAATTAAACACTATTTAGCATTATTAACGCTTTCGTTACAAATATGAGACCGTGCAAAAATGTATTTTGTTTATTTAGCAACTAGGCATGTACAAATTTTTTATTGCGAAATTAGGGTTATATTTGACAATTCTCATAGTTAATTTTAAATTGTCCAATAAAAAAGTAAAGCATCAAAACGATAATCCTGGCTTTTCGGTTATATTAGCCAATAGAAAAGCACAGTGACGTTATACTGCACAGGCTTTCGGATGTCATACATTCATCTGTGCCAATCAAAATCGTTTATTTTTTGAATGAAATAATCGCTGCAATTCTTCACTAGTGAAAAAAAGCATTACATTTGTTGGTCAATCTGTAACAGATGACATGGCAACTGAATAGTCATGTATGCTATATACCTTAAAGAATTTTCGTAATTGTAATGCAATCGTAATAGAATTAAATACAAAGTAAAGAATTAGAAGTATTGATATTTCGTGCTTGTATTGTATTTTACATATCATTAGACTCGACAAAACGTAATGTAAAATTTGCTAAAAATTGGGCAACAACTATACAATTCTGAATAGAAAGTTTGTTAAAGTGTAATTTAAATTGCATTTATTTCGCTGATGTTACGTAACAGAACTTTCGTTCTTTGTTGTAGATCTGTAGAGTATTCGTATAATAGACAGCACCTCTAAATCCATTCTGTCTACTCATTCTTCTCCTCACTGTTTGTGAGAGCATTGGTGTGGCCATCCAATGTGTTCTTACTCCTCTCCCTGTTATTGTAGGTTTGATTGTAGAAACTTTTGAATAAGTAGATGAACATCACTCCATGTATTGCTATTGACCACGTCAAAATAGGTGGGTAATTGCATTCAATAAAGAGGAGCTGGAAGGCGTGGACTACGACCACCACGAACTGCACCTGCGAAATGAGAATACATTTATTAAAAAACGATATTTAAAGCTAAATGATTAGCTTACCAGTTGGAGAGTGGTCAGATATTTCTTCCACCACAAATACTTCTGCATTTGGGGACCACATGCGGCAAGTAAGTAGTAGAAATACATGATTGCATGGACAAAAGTGTTTACCAAACCGAAGAACGTGCCATGACCACCTGAAAGTAATACCAGTACTCGTAAAGATATCATAATACATACATACATACATACATAATCGTATATTAAGAGCCTCTTATCATTTAAACTATGCAACGCCATTTTGGCCATTTTGAGTAGGTACATTTATTTTATTTTTTCTACATTGAGCTCTAAGTTCTAGGAGTTAGTTTTGCTAGTTTCTATGTGTTCATAATTAAACTGGCGGTTACTATGCACGAGTTGAAGATATTGGGCCTCATTTTTCTCCTTATAAAAACATTGTTCCTTATCACATAAGATTTTTTATATTGTACAAAAACATAATACTAATACGTAAATCAAATAATATCTATGGCGTAGACCAATAGTTATTTCAGGAAATAACATTTTACTAGGTGAATACTAGTATATCTCCGGACAAACAGATTTGAACATTATTTAATTTCTAGTTGAGTAGCAGTTGACCTGCCTGGTCAGCAGATAGTAGTTGCCTGGATTATTTTTAGGTAAATAAGTGTATCTGTATTAGTAAATACTATAATGTGAATTCAGAGTTAGGTTAGGTTAAAATTGGATTCTTTTCCCAAAACCCGTACTATAATAGCTGATGTAGGCAGGAATGCTTTCAAATATTATTAATAATAAAAGAACTACTAGAACTAATAAAACTGAATAATATATATGTCGAATCCAGAAGATGTAATTGTACATTTCATGAAAAGAACATCCACTTCATGAAGCGGTTCCTCATACTGTAATTTCAAAATTTTCCGCCACCTGGACAAAAATCTCATCCATTTCATGAAGTGGAACCCATCCTCTTCCAGATGGTAAAATTATACGAGACTACAGCATTTGGATAGGCAAATTGTCCATTTCATGAAAAAATGAGATAGAAAACAATATTTGGTGTAATATTGTCGGGTCGTCGTAAGTGGATGTCCATTTTGTGTTTCCTGTTTTCGTACCTATAGCTATATAGTGAAGTGGGAAGAAAAAAAGAGCTTCTGTTTTTTTATTATACTAAAAAAGAAAAACTGCTATACTAATATATGTCAAAAAATAAACACTTAAACTAGATTTCCCAGTAGAGGTTATGTACCAGCCGTTGTCATAACAGTCTGAATTGAGCAAACAAGTAGCTCATAATATGAGAATAAATTATAACTTACTTATTATATATCTGTATTATATATTATCAGACATTTATGTGCCAGTGCCACTAAGTTATAATTTTCATTACAACATACAAGACTGTAGAATTCCTCAAATATTTGTGTTTGTTCTAGGTTTGAATGTTTAATGTTTATTGTTTTGACATATA
>JABXWE010021090.1:0-11945 GCA_014611495.1 Limonius californicus | reverse complement strand
CGAGGGGCAGATGCTTTTGGTCGCCATTGGAGTTACGTTGCACCCAAAGTTAGGAAGGTTAGAGCAGCTGATTTACTTAAAAACAAAAAGGGTCTAACTTATATAAGCAAAAGTGTTACTTCAATTTTGGACTGTTTCAAATTATTTTGACCGGTCGCATTAGGGAATCACGTGAAGATCCACACAATTGGTGGTCCACATTGAACCAATCTTTGAGTAAGCCTATTTATCAAGCCACAATGAGCAGAAATAGGTTTATGGACATAGTGAGATTCATACGCTTTGATGATCTAACAACAAGAGTTGAATGAAAAAAGGATGATAAACTTGCACCTATTCGTGAAATTACAACCACTTTTGTGAACAATTGTCGAAATTCTTATGTTCCTTCTAATAATGGGATGGTCGACGAACAACTTGTGTCATTCAGAGGTAGGTGTCCATTTAGAGTTTACATTCCTAGCAAATTTGGAAAGTATGGAATAAAAGTGTGGGCTCTTTGTGACTGTTTTACTGTTGCAATTTCGAGGTTTATACTGAAAAAGAAGGGAATGAGGTAGAACGAAATCAAGAACCTAGGGTTGTAAAGACATTAGTGAACCATTGGTATGGCAGCGGACGTAATATTACATGCGACAATTTCTTCACAGAAGAATTGTTGGCAAAAAACTTGACTGTAGTAGGAACAGTACGGAAAAATCGCAAGGATTTATCAAAGAGCCTAATTAATATAAAATCTCGAGCATTGCATTCTTCTGAATTTCTTTTCACCGAAGATCTTACTTTAGTATCATATATTGCGAAGCCACGAAAATTTGTAGTACTTTTGCCAAGCGCACATGATGAGCACGAAATAGCATTAGAAGAAGAAAAGTTCAAACCAGAAATTATCCTTTCATACAACCATACAGCAGTGTCGATGTAGTCGACAAGCTGGTTAGAGAATATTCTTGCAAAAGAAGCACCAGGAGATGTCCATTTCGTATTTTTATGAACTATATAGATGTGGCATGCTATAATGCCTTTGTTATATGAATAACAAAAAGCCCCGACTGGAATAAACAAGTGGCGCTGAAAAAGCGACGAAAGAACTTTCGACAAGAGCTAGGAATGGCTTCGGTGGATGAACATATTTCAAGGCGTACGGCCCACATTTTGGAAGATGGAAGAGGGTTTTCAAAAGCAGTGTGTTCTTCAATTGAAAGCACTGGTAGAACACTCAAAAAACACAAGAAGAAACACCGCCCACTAGGAAACGAGGTCGTTGTCATATGTGTCGAGGCAATGACAACAAACACTACACAAAGTGCAAAGAGTGTACAAGATACATTTGTCGGGATCATGACAGCGTGCTCGCAGAAAAATCAACCATTATTGTTTGCCTTAGATGCAAGAGGGATGACGACGGGGAATAAAGGTAAAATATTAAATCCACCTACACTGTATTGTACTTAATATTTTGTTTCTTTTTGTTTTTAGGTTCCAAATTCCAGATTCCAGACGACAGCAATTCAAAAATACATATATTAGAATTTACACATGTTTTAGTCATTGTTATTTTATAATATAATATCCTCTTCTTTTTGCGTTAATAAAGTTCTATGCAATACGAAAAACATTATTCTAAAACTTTAAAATGCATAAAAAAGACAAATAAATATAGGGTCATCAATGACCCATTTCGGGATCCCTCGTAATATGATTATTTTGGGATTCTGAAGGTTAATACAATCAAAAAGAAATACATTATACAAAAAAACACATGACTTCTTCAACCAATGGGAAAGCAGAACGAAATTAACACTAATCAACAAAATCTTAAATATTTAGATAATTTTTTGAAAATGTCTTTTACATCAAAACTGAAATTATCGCCACATTCCTTATTTAAAATGGAATGTTTAGACACCTCACGCAGCATATCAATTATGTTTATAACAAAAATTGTACCGATTTGACTTTTTCTAGTTATAGGACATATTAACAGATACTGAGTAGTTCAAAATAAACTAAACATAGCGTATTTCTATTGTCATCGGAGCTACATTAATAGGCGATCTTTCCTCTTCTGGTTTTCTTGACTGATAGACAACATATTCAACATTGAAATAAGGTGCAACAGGTATAGAAAAAACATCATCAAAACTGTCTTGTCTTTTACATTGGCTGCAGTCTGTTTTCGAGAGTTCAGGTGGACGGCTCTGAAGCCCAGAACGGACAAGAAAACTAAAGTTATGGTTGTCGATGTACAAATTTTTGATTTCAAAATCGCAGCATTGCTTGGAAATAATTATGATAAAGAGGTTCAGAAAATACCAATATGAAATTGTACTATTAGTAGGGGCATTGATGATATGTTAGAGGATCTGCAGGAACATCTTCTTTCGAAACTTACAAACAAATTATTTGCTAGATGAGGCAACGGATATTATTACAGATGCACATTTGATAGCCTACGTTCGGTACTGGGATAATGCATGCAGAACGCGAGGACTTCATTTTCTGCTAAGAAATTCAGAAAAGAACTACATGTGCAGAACAATTTTAAATCACTTATAATTACATAGATAACTCTGGCTTGAAGTAAAAACACTGTGTTGGTGTTTGTACCGATGGGGCCCCGGCGATGGCAGGAAAATATTATGATCTACAAGAACGCAAAACGAATCCAAATGCTATTGGGCACTTTTGCATGATACACAGCCCAATGCTTAATTTGTTATTATACATTATAATTTATGTTGTTTCGGCGTTGACCATTCAGCACTATTGCTATTTTGCGAATCTCGGAGTTTATCACGGTGAAAAGTTATACAACAGGCAGGAAGTATATACGTTCCTGAAACAAGAAAACCAGAAAGATGCCGAGAGTTGCGTTGACGAACTGTTCATAATGCAATTGGCTTATATGACAACTGACATTTTAGAAAAATTAAATATTTTAAATACCCAGTTATAAGGAACTAACACTCATATATTACAATAATCTGACAAAATTATCGGCTTTTCGCAAATATTGGAATTTCAAACACGATACAAGGTGAAGATACAGAAATGTTTATGAATTTAGAAACAATTATTAACCATAACAAACCAAGCCATACAAATGTATGTGTCATTGTAGATGCATGGAACATCATTTAAAAACCTTACCTAAAACTTTTAAACGTTATTTCTTTGAAAATCGTAGTCTTCTGGCCAATTATAAGTGGATAACCAACCCATTTGAAGTTGCATCTACAGATTTATCGTAGGAAGAAGAGGAAAAATTCATTGATTTAAAATCAAGTACAGAAATTTTCGTCGACAACCATTGTCGAGTTTTGGATTAACCCGCAAGAGGAATTTCCAGCGTTATTCAAGAGAGCTATGCAGATTGTATTGCCATTTCCTACATCTTATCTTTATACAGTTGGTTTCTCTGCAGTAGCTTGTATATAACCGAAATATAGAAACCGACCTAACATTGAAAATGAATAAAGGGTAGCGACTACTCATGAAGAACCAAACTTAAACAAGTTATGCATTTTAAAATAGGCGTAGCGCATGTAAGTCACTAGTTTGTTTAAATAAACTGTTCGTAAGTGTTATGTAGTTTTTAATTGTACTCGTAAGAACATTATACATGCAATCTTTCGTAAAACAATTATATGCTTAACATTAACAATTAAGTTAAGTTGTTTTGTATTACTTTCAATATACCAATTTCCGTTCCACTATTTTTCTGCTGCGCCCACCCTTTGAGGACTTTTGGCCCACCCCCCAAAAGGGCGCGCACTACAATTTAAGAAACGCCGCGCTATAATACAGCAGATTCTAAATACAAATTAACTTTCGTGAAAATTGTTTTACCAAAATATGTTTTACAGTTCCTGCTTGGATTCCAATTTTTTATAATGTTATGTAATATTTTCCGATACTTAAATACAATAAGGCGCGTGTAAGCGATTTTCTCCTTTTAGGAACTATTTTTAGATTAGGTAGTCTTTGTAGACGTAGTCGTTCCTAGATTGTATGCAAGGGGCGACGTACTAGGAACGAATCTATTCGATAAAATGTTTGGCTAAAAGCCATCGCTTCTTGTCTATTATTTGTTGATAGAAAATCTTAGAGAAATGATATTAAAGCTTTATCTGAGCATAATACTCTACCAAGCTTATCAAAACGCTCCCTACTCTGTTCTAGTTGTATTCAGTGAGATATATCATACAGTTGCTATAAACAAAACTCCTAGAATTACATGTAATTAGTCCATTTTATAGTTCCCAAAATACACACAATACTTATATCCGCTTGTTATTGCAGCTGAAACGAATACAACATGTTAGTGTTTGCACGCGGAATTCATATTGAGTTACTAGTAACGAATCAGTACAGAAAGGAATTCTGATGCTCTGCAATTTTATGTTCAAGCGAAAGCTGTCCAATTAGTAGTTAAAGAAACTGCCATGATTGTGAACAGGTTTTAGGTCACTTTCTGTTATCCCTTTGTTAACCGAATGCGAAACTTAAACTAATTTAATTTAGGATACTCTCCGCTTTTCGCTAGCCATTGGCAAATTTGAAAGTTTGGTCTAAAGCACTTTGTGCGATCGATGGTGATATTTTGTAAGGTAAATATAATGCTAATGATTTCTACATGTTAGTTTTCTAGTGCTTTTAGCGAAACATTATTGTTAAATATATATTTGATAGTAGATTACATTTTGTGTAAAGATCGACAATTCTTAAATCTAACATTATTATTAATATATATATATTTCTATTGTATTAAAATACGGTAAAATTGGAAAACTCGGTCTCTTGCTACAACGCCAACAATAAGTGAAATTCTTCTTTCCGACATTCAAACCTTTTTGGGTTAAAAATCTCGAGAAACTGTACATAGCTAGAACATCTATGAACAAAAGCAACCGAAAGCTCTTTGACCCTAATAAAATATGGAAGTTGTACGTCAACATATGTTTTATTTTAGGTTTCACCATTAAATAGAGGAAACTGCTCCAACCCACTACATTAAAGTTGCAAAAAGAATTTTAATTTAGGAACGCCCATTCGAGTTTTATAGACAATTAAAGCATGTGCCAATATATCAAAACGGATGTCTTGTATACATTTACAACAATTATAAAGACTATCTGCTTCATTAAGTTTCAATTTCGGAACTGTGGGAATCACAAAAAATTAATTTGTTGGAGTATTAATATGTAATCAGAGTAAATGTCGTAATAGACTTAAAAACGTAATAGCTTGACGCCATTTTAGGTATTAAAATTTCGAATGTTATCTGAAATTTGTTAATATGTATGCATATACAGTATGTAACAAATTTAACTCTCATCATTGAAATCTGGGCAAGCGTAACAAATACGATGTCGGTTAAGCTGGAGTAACGTTGCATAATTTAATTGTAAACAAGAATCAGAAAACCTATTTTGCGTAATTTTGAAGAAAGAAACTTCCTTTAGAGAGGTTTTAGTGTGCTTTGTCAAAAAATCATATGACATTTTATCAGAAACACCATCAGTTGCATTTTTCCTTAGGGTTGCTATTTAAAATAAAGTAGCTTAATATAAAAAATCTTTTATTTGAAAAATGTATGACATTGTTATAAAGTTTGTTACGGGCCAATCGAGCTTTTTCGACGACCCGTAACCAGATGGATGGAAAAAGGACTACAGCTTAGCTCAGAGGAGTAGGGGGAGTTCGTGAAAATCGCTTATGGGAGAAAATCTTTAGTTGTGTACAGGGTAAGTCAAAATAAATGGGCGCCACCTTCCAAATCCAGCTGTTTGTAGGTCCTCGTGGAAGGCCGAGAAGCGAACAGCTTACGGGAATGGAACCTTACCTTTATTGTGCCTCCTCCTATATATTAAAAGCTTACAAAATTCTTACACAAACAAGTACAAAAGACACAATAAGAGACAGGAAACTTTTAACACACATATAATTAAACGGTTAAAAATGACAATACAAGAAATTGACAACTGATATCGCTATATGTTTGGATTACATAATTTTAATTTTTGAACGTTGAGAAAAAAAAACTCGCCGCCACTGGTGCAACGGGATTTACGTTTTTCATACAGCTACGTAACACCAGCGACGCAGAAGTTCACAAAAATAACACAGAATATAATCTGGTAGTTTTATAATAAACAATTAGCACCACATATGGCGACTGAAGGTCGCTTTTCTTTATTTACAAGAAATTAAATTTGAAGTCTGCAAGTTAACGCGAGCAAAAAAAAGGGTTTCTTTATCACTACACAAAAACTGGGTTTTTACCTTGAATTCCGGTGGATGGCGTAAAACGAGGTAGGCACAATGTAACGGCGATTTCCAGATGCAGGAAAGTACGTTGATTTCAACAGGATGTTAACGTTGAACGAAAGACGGGACTCTTCGAACGATGGTATAAAAAAATAGCCGCAGAGGGACGGACGGGAGCTGGGCTTCGCAATTAATCCGCCCAACGGCGATCGGTCAATTCACCAAGAATTGCCTTTACCGGGGTTGAATCCAATGTTTCCTTTTAAATCCGGCAGTAGCCGATGGTCTGTTTAATACCCCTTGGTAAACGGATAACACTCGAAAAAAAAAACTCAAAAGCCGCCCCTGCAGCACTTTACGTAATTACGGTCCCCGATTGATGGAGTTTTCGGAGAACCGGAGTGATCAGAGATCGAAAATTGACTGTTTGAAAAACGCAACACGACCCCTCATTCCCCCAAAAAGGTTGCACCGTATTTCGACACGTTATGAAATGTTCTAGAATAAGGGACACGTGAGTTCTCGGAAGTGCTTGAGGTCACGCGCGAGAAAAACAAGAATCGGTAGTTTTGAGCCTATAAAAGGTAACTGTCAACATAACTCAAACTTAGAAAGACAAAACAAAGTAGCGAAATGGTAACCCAAAATAAGACTATAATTAAAATAACGTTATTAATTCTTACGAAGCGGCAAACAAATTACGGAATTAATT
Source organism: Limonius californicus (assembly GCA_014611495.1). Taxonomy (NCBI): domain Eukaryota; kingdom Metazoa; phylum Arthropoda; class Insecta; order Coleoptera; family Elateridae; genus Limonius; species Limonius californicus. Next base: position 4,960 of record JABXWE010021090.1, on the reverse strand, counting down.
CATATAATGCGGCACATTTTAAAATGAACATAACTACTTCAATATTAATCACCTAATAAAAAATGCTGTAGAAGTTTGTCAGCTATGTCCATGTTTTGCTTCAGCTATTATTTATAATAATGTGACACCGGCGTAGCAATACAAATTACACGATGCGAAGCCGGGGTCAGACCTAGTGGAATAATGTTCTATTCACCAATTACCCCATTTCTTATTTTAGCAAGATGTTGTTCTACCATATAATATGAGAGGTGTTAGGAAGTTTATTTATCATGATTTTGTTGCTAAATCGATCGGCAACAATGGCGTTAAAAGATGGTCAGAGAAGTCTCCAGATCTCAAGTTGTAGATTAATATTTTGCGGGAAGATCTCAAATACAAAATTTACAAGAAACAAGCAAGAAAATATGAAAAAAGGGTTTTAAGTGCTCCTGTATTCTAAAAACAGTTATGTAACTACTTAACACATATAAATTACCGAACATGGAGTCTATTTCAAACGTTTGTTGTAAGTATTTGTGTAATACGGTTAATTCTTCTGTTTATTTAATATTAGGACACAGCGTGCAATTATTATATTTTATTCTACTTAACGTATGTGTTCTTGCTAAAGTTTCAATAAAGGGCTAGTAAAACAATTCAAAATAAGATAATACTATCATTTCTTATTGTAACCGTAGCTACGTTAATATGTGACGTTTTTGCATACAGTATTTAATTATTAGATAACATATTCAAAATCAAAATTAGTTAAAAAAATTATCAGAAGGATAATACGAATTGATGGCAGAAAAATGCTTGAAGTAATGCAAAAATGCGATAAAATTCCACGCTGTTTAAAATATGTGTTGACTTAATTTAGTGAAACTGTTTCACTTCATTTCAAATTACCATTCGATAAAAAAATAATAAAAAAATGTGTGGTGGTAGCTCGCTTTCTGAGTAAAAGATGATTCTGCCTTGGGTTCGAAACCTAAGCGTTACTATGCGGATTTATAAAAATCTTGTCTGCAACCCACCATACACAATTTCCGAATCCGGCTTGCAATCGTGGGATCTTAATGCTAAAAATCTTCTCTGGAATTTCTGTTGTTCGGAGTCGACGTTAAACTGTAGGTCATCCGTGTTTCTACCTTAGCGCTGAGGAGAAACACGTGGCAGAAAAGAAGCCGATGCCCAGCCGTAGGACAAAAAGGCTGCCAATGAGTGATTCTATAAAATCTTTACACAACGCCAAAGTAGATAGACAAGAAACAACGAACTCTATAACGCTCTAAGAAATAAGTAAATGTTTTTTCTAATAATTGATAGAGTGCCCTAAAGGTTGTTCTAAAGAAGTGTTTGCGTTTTTTTTTATTAATTTCCTGAAATAAAGCATCTGTACGAAAAGACGAAAATACGTAGAAATAGTTAATATTTTTCCCTTATCTTAAAAATAGAAAACACTAGATTAACTTTGCGAATCTATTATTTCTCGTGGGTAAATTAAGCTACTTTCTCCCAATTTAGGCAATTTCGTATCTCTTAGGGTTTACCAGATTTCAATTTAGTGAGGTTCGAATTTCATGCACATGTATATGTACAGTCCAACTTACCAACCATAATTCATTTTACGCTCATAAAATATTCAAAATTGTAAAATAATCCATATCTGCTATAATAAGAAGCAAATACATACGTGTAATTTGGTGCACACATACATATTATTCGTTAGTTGCTCATAAATCTTTTTATTTAAGCAAATACATATTTCGCCACTAAAACATTTAATTTGTAAAACTGGCATAGATAACTTCGAGCTTATAAAAGTCATAAATGTAAGGGTTATTAAATGTGCACAGGTAAAACCTTATGTGCCTGGTTACGAAGCATATACAGTGGGGTGGAAAAGTTCTACATTACCCAAGAAAATATTTATTTCTTGAAGTTTAGCTATATATTTGGCATAGTTTCAAAAATTACTTTTAAATATTTGATTTTAATGACAGAAGCCTTCATTCAACAGATTTAAACAAAATATAGTCCAAAACTACTGGTGTAAGTGTATGTACTTCCACTGTAAGACGGAGACTTTTTAAATCTGAGCTTAGGGGTTGCAACGCTAGAGAGAAACCCCTCAGAAAAACGAAGGTTCCGCTGTTTGAGATGGGCAAAAGATCATCGCCATTGGGCCCAGAGCAATGTCAAAAAGTATTATTGAGGAATTTACCTTCAACATTAACAACCATGCTGGAAACACATATGTTAGAAGATTTCCTGGAGCAGAATTTTCAGGACAATGTGTGCTGCCAACAATTAACCATTCACCTCTGTCATGATATGGGGCTGCATGTTGTATCTGGCATGATGAACACAACCAAATACATTGATGTCCTACAGGAGAAGATGCTGCCTAATGGAAAAGAGTTATTTCCTGACAAAACATGTATCTTTTAATATGATAATGCTCCTTGCCACAGAGCAAATGTTGTTCAACATTGGATGTCGGATGCCCAGACCTTAATCCTATCAAAAACTTATGGCAGAGGATTTCTAACATTATTCAAGAAAAGATACCAACAAAACAAGTCGAATTAGTCGAATCCCTAATTTTTGCCTGGTATCGCTGCATTGCGAAGGAAGAATTACAATAACTGGTGAATTATGTGGTAAAGGTGTGAATTAGTTATTGCAAACAAATGATGGCCTATTAAGTACTGAAATAGTTTAAAATTAATTGTGTGTATTGTAATAAACGCTTAGGTGTAGACTATATTATTATATCATCATCAACAGCCTTTCCATCCCACTGCTGGGCATCGGCCTCTTCTCTGCCACGTGTTTCTCCTCAGTGCTAAGGTAGAAACACGGGGGACCTATAGTTTAACGTCGAGTCCGAACGACAGAAATTCCAGAGTAGGTTTTTAGCATTAAGATCCCACGGTTGCAAGCAGAATTGGGAAATTGTGTGTGGTGGGTTGCAGACAAGATTTTTATCAATCTGCACAGTTCTGCTTAGGTTTTGAACCCAAACCAGAATCGACGTGGAAATGTGTGGTGGTAGCTCAGTTGGTAAAGCGCTCGCTTTCTGAATATTATTATATACAATGTACAATTTTTCTATTTCGAATAAATTTTATATATCGAATTGTTTCCAATTTTTTTTATGGTTCAACATTTGGGCTATTATTATTACTAGTGTTGTGTTTAAGTATCTGTATTATATTTTCAATGATGGGGACTGCGGTAGAGTAATGGCCTCAGCGCTAGTTTCGTTTTGTGGCCGAAACAAATTAAAACTTTATTTTTTACTATGGAGTTTTATTTTAAACATAGGAGTATAAATGTACAGAGTTGACTAACATTACGACATGTAGCAGCAATATACAAGTTAAGACTGATTGTATTACATGAACAAGTTGATTATATAGTATGAACACCCAGGATAAGAGGTTAGATAAGCAGGTTGAGAATAACAAGTATGTGATACTTTGCTCTTAAGCTAGATAAGAAGGTTAAGTGTATAATACATTACTAGATACATTACTCCTCCCTTACAAGACAATTTATTATATTTTATTCGCTAAAATATATTAAATTTTTGCTTCAATTAACTCAAGTGGTACATTTATTTATTTTTTGTACATATATTTAATAAATCGGTCTTTTAAGGAGAGTCGTTTACAATATAGATATACTACAGAACTTATAATTAAAAGTAGAACAATGGTTATAATTAATATTGAAGTAACAGACATATAAGTATGTACATTATTAGTATTATTGACAGAATCTAATATGGCTTGTTGTTTGTTCAGCAGTAATTGATTGTGGATCAAATTTTTCGTGTTAATAGGTATTAGATCTAATTTAGGAACACTAATTGTATTTATATTCTTGATATTTAGTTTATTAATATTGGGTATTTGAAAAACGTTCATTTTGTTTGAAGTGGTCTTCATATTAAATAGCAGAGTATCATGATTGATTAAAACCAAGCAATCGGGTGTGAGATGTATAGCATTTGAAAAGGTGATTAGTTTTTTATAGTTTTTATCACTACATTTTACGTCTATTAATAATTCGGAAGGTGTAGTTATAAGCCAAGTAGATTCATCGATTTGCGACACCTTTAGATTAATGAGTTCAAAAAGATAAGGTGTGCAGGTTTGATTTGGATTAAAAGATAATAACTGAGTTTCGCATAATTTGTTATTTGATATTTTGAGGTGATTCTTTTGATAACAGAAATAATTATGCAAGTTAACTAAAGTGCAGTGATCACTCTCAATTGGTATTGATTCTAAAGGATTAAATAGAATAGTGTTATAGGTAGGTATGATCATCATATAATTTTGTTGATTAATGTAAATTGGGAAGGGTATTAGTTGTGTCAATTTATAGTTCTGAGTTTTTGCAATAAGTGGTATTTCAAAAATGAAGGTGATACGATTCTGGATTTGGTAGTCTTTTGTTATTATGATATTTTCATATTGATGTAAATTTATTATTTTTACAGGATAAGGTAAATCTAAAGAATTATCAGATTTTTGACTAAGGAAGAGTAAGATTTGATTCAAGGTTGAGATTAAATCTTGGCTACTTAATAGTGACATGTGCATTTGTTGTTTTTGCGCAAAGGTTAATGCAGTTTCTAGTTCACTCCAGGTATCAAGAAATAATTGTAGTGAAAATAAAGCTTCGTTTAAAATGTTACGTATAGAAAATGTGTAAAATATTCTAGCTATTTCTTCGTTTTGAGTTATTACTTTTTTTAAATTTGAATTTAGATTTTCTTGATTGAAATGTAATATCTTTAAATCATTTACGGTGTCATTTAACATGTGTGTATGTTCACTTAAAATTTTAATATTAGAGTCTTTATGTTTTTGTAATTGTGAAATTGCACTCTCATATTTTTCGCCATCAGCGGTGTCTAGATTTCCAGTTAAAAATTTAATACCGGTGCCTAACATATTGA
>JABXWE010021089.1:0-13253 GCA_014611495.1 Limonius californicus | reverse complement strand
ACCTCGTGTCGTCGGTGTGTAAAACATTCGAAAACTCTCGAAAGTACTCGAATCTTCCAGACAAGCGATCACGCAGCAGAACTTTTCCAGAACATGCTCTAGCTCTGCCACTCGCTACAAGATGACGTTGTATACTTCGACTAACCCCTGTTCTAGCCAATCGTAAAGTTTCCTCCCATAGGGTGAGTTCGCCAGTAGTCGGCCTTTTTTGATGAACTTTGACTTTCACCTTAAATTATAGAGTGCTACTCAAGTTAGCTCAAAAATTCTTATGCAAGCGTGGAGCACATATATTCAATTACTATTTGACAAAAATAGAAAACGCTTTAAAGTAATGGTGTTTTTTTCATTTTGAGTTTTATTGAAAATGAACACTTATGCTAATAGTCGGCCACTTATATTCCCATAGTCGGCCATGCGTATACCAGTTGTCGGCCATGGCATATAGCGCGAATTCTCACCAGGCCCGTATTCACTTTATTGCCTCTTGTATGGTTATGTCTTTTATAAAGAGAATAAGTAAGTGGAGGTACAAATGGAAAACAATATAAAATAACGAAAATAAAAATATATTCTGCTAAATTATTACAAAAATAGATACATATTCTTACGTACAGAGGACAAAAACAAATATAAAACTCTGAACAAAAACGATAAAAAAAAATATATATTTAAAGTGAGTCACTATCGCCACAGCAAAAATCGCAACAAAAGTCTTTTTTTGCGACATCTTCATATGTCTCTCCTGCTAGATTGGTACAATTGAGATGAAACCACCTTGGGCACATGTCACATCCAACATTTTTCTCTCCTTCTTCTTCTGCATCACTAAGCAATTCATTTTCGCATATTCCACATCTTTGTTTCTTTAATACTACTTCCATTTTCGCTTCTTGGAGCTTTTCACGTTTGTCTTTGGTTTTCGGTTTCTTCTTGTTTTTTGATAATTTATGGCTCTTTTTTATTTCCATTTCTTCTCTTTTTCTTTTTTCATATTTCCCTTGTCTTCTTTCTCCTTTTCCTTCTCAAGGTAATAAGATCTCCACGCTTTCGCAGAGATAGCACTCGTAGGTCCAGATTGGGATCTTTTCGATTTTTCTATGGGGTTGGGATACCTCAAATGCTTCTCAACAACATTTATCGATTTTCCCAGAACTAGATTTAGATGCATCAATGTCATGCTGACTTACATTAATATTCACATCATTTATTTTAGTCTTCTCTTCTTCTCTAGGAATCTTCTTAATCTGACACATTGCGGCATTTTCGGAATCTTCATTTGTTGGTTTTACATTTATCGACACATTTCTTTATCTACTCTCTTCAGGTCTGTAATATCCAATGGTACATCTACGTGACGCATTTCTTCCTTGCATATGTGTGTTTGCTTGCCTAATTTTGCATTATTCACCCCAGTACTCAATTCTTTGTCTAATTCATCGTTAGCTCCTTGTGGTTCTGATTCCGTATCATTAAGTACAGTAAGAAGTTCTTTATCTAATTCATTGTTAGTACTTTTTGATCCATCACTTATCAGATGGAATGTATCGACTCGTAAAATGATTATCTTGGGTTCCTTTTCCAGTATTACGGGTTCTTTTTCCTGTATTGCGAGGTCCCTTTCCTGTACTACGAGTTCGTTTTCGTGTATTAAAGATATGAATCCGTCACCATTGACCTCATACTCACCAACAGCAACAATGTCATCCTGAACTAATTCTTCTTGGAAGTCATCAGCGGCAGCGGTTTCAGTAGTTTTATCTCCAAATACTAGTGTTTCCTGAAATTCTTTGAGCTCCTTCAATAACCAATCTATATCACCAACTCGTTCGAGAAGATTGGACTTTAAGTGATTCAAAACTTTACGGGTACTCTCAAAATCGGTAGGAGACAATTCCGCTATCTGCTGTATTTGCTCGGTACCCTGTTGAATATTTTCAATTGTATTTTGAACACATTTTGTGTAGTCTACCGCTTCTGGATCGTAAGGAAATAATCCACAGCGTTTAAATCCTTTTTTAATATGTTCAGGAATATTTGCATTATCCAAAGCTTGTTTGAAAACTGGGGCAAATTCTGCTTTTGTGAGGGTTTTCTCTACATTTTCATTTTGCCAAATTCTCACAGCTTGCCTCCAATATTCTTTTAAAGGCTTGAATACAGAGACATCTGCAGGTTGCATTAAATGTGTAGCATTAGGTGGTAATGCGTATAAGATGATGTCGTTTTCATCACAGAATTGACTTAGTTCCATGGACATGTGGGAACGATGTCCATCAACAAAAAAAAATGATAGGCTTTTTGATATTATTGTTCAAAATCAATTTTTGTAATCCGTTCGCAACATATTCAAAAAAAACATTTGCTTCATCCATCCCGAGTCAGATTTCCCTAGAATCTAATCTGGCGACATACTTTCGTCAATCACCCTGGTGGCTTGACGTAGGGATATACAACACAGGGTGGGCATAATCTTCCATCGGCAGAAAATGTTACAAGAACAGTTATATTATCTTTTTGATTTCCTTTTTTAATTTCAAATAGGTTTTTGAACCCCCTGGGACCTATACCTTTCCTGTTTTATGGCAAAGACTAAAACCGCTTTCATCCGCATTAAAAATTCTTGAGGGATGTTTCAAGATATCATTGGCGTCGATACTCTCCAGAAAAATTTCGAGCTTCCTGAGCCATGATTTAATATATTCTTCCATTAATTTAGCCCGAGCTTTGTCTATAGACTCGGCAGTTCGGGTGGAAATTTGTGGATGTCTACGGAGAAAAGAGCAGTACCATTTCTGCCCAGGTTTTCCGTCTTTGAATGGCGTTTTTATGTTCCCTTCCTGCACGATTTGCTACACCGTAAAAATTAATTCTTGCTTTTTAATGGGAAAGCCACATTTTGTCAAATTTAATATCTAATCAACCACTTTTTCTACTGTTAAATACGGGTCTGGACCCATTTTCCGTGGTTTATCGGCAATCCGCCCCTTGAGCTGGTCCTGCAGCGTTGCTCGCGGAATGCCGTAGTTTCGGCATGGTTCCCCTATTTTCGCGCCATTTCTAACAACTTCAAGAGCTTTTTGCAAACTTTCTTCAGAATACCGATGCAACTTTCGCTTCTGGTAGCTTGCCATAATCTGATGAAATGTATAATTTCAAATTAATTACTCAAAAATGGTGATAAGACGGGCTAAAAATTTCATGGCCGAGTACTAGCGAAATGCATAATTTGATACGTATTTCAGTAGTCGGCCACCAACCTCAATCTTTTGTAGCATTTTTATTATTGATCATAGTCACGGCCGACTACTGGTACAGAAAATTACCTCACTCTATAACATAGGAGGATGACCGGGAATCACATATCAGAATAGACGAGGGTGGTAGCGATGAAAATGAAATATCGTTAATGTTCCAGTAGTCGGCCGGGGAGGCCGACTACTAGCACTTTGATAATATTGTTACGCCAGTAACCGGCCTCCTCGTTTCTAACCCCAAAATTAGCATATTATGCTTTTTGGACAAAATATAAGTTATTTCAAGGTATATTCTACCATAAAAACCTACACGGCGGCGTTCAATACTAACAAGCAAAATTTAACTTACCTTTAAAGTTTCCGTTCCAGATGTTCAACAGTTTTCAAAAACTCATGTGGACCATATGCTGATACACATGTCCACTTTTCGCGGGAATTACAAGACGAAAGTTACGAAAGTAGAGCAAAAAAATATTGATATGCCCTTCTTTATAAAGATGGCCGATCATAGGTAAATACATTAGTAGCTCAACTTTTGCACCTAATTCAAATTATTATAGAATAAAGTTGTTCCTGGCCGGTTACTGGTGGTGGCCGGCTTACTGGCGAAGTCACCCTATTCTCTCTGAACATCTTTGAAGGTTTGTCGCAGAATGGTTTGGCATTCCTGAACTATTCCTTCATGCAGTTCTGCAATTTATTAAGGCTGATTTTGTAGACAATAGATTTAAAGACTCCATAAAAAGAAGTCTTATGTGGTCAAATCTATTCTATTCTATTTTTTTGAAATGGATGTGGTAAAAAAATGTTTGCTACTGTATAATGGCAGTTTGTAAGAGCTTTTCAGTGACGTATCATAAATTGGGTGTTACCGTTTGAAATTTTTTTGTAGGGGTACCTAGAGAATTAGCGGTTGATTGGGGAACATGACCTTATGAATCATTATGATTCCCCCTTCATGTAGTAGAAACATTTTTACTTTACTTTTACTCTTTTACTTCCAGAGATATAACACACTGTACGGTTTCAAATTGACACCCTACATATATTTTAAAGCTTATGTAGTTTGTCTAAATATTCTTTATATAAATAATTTTTCAACAGGTGTTGAAATGTCGAGCGATGATGAAACACCGTCCTTGGAAAAGGATAAAAAACCAGCTGAACCATCCAAAGAAAAAAAGTCTACCACTTCACATACGTCACTAAAACAAAAATTTAAAATCAACAGGAAAAAGAAAGTATGTAAAGAAAGCAACATTGGTATAAAGACACTAGCAGATTTATACGAAATAAACACTGGACTTAGAGCTACAACTTCCATGGATAAATCTTATGCTTCCCAAGAAAATGTAGAAGAAGTAGAAAGTGGCGTGGAGGCTTTTGAAGATGTCAATTTTCAACCCACAATTACACCATTGCAAACCAGTGGAACTGAAGAATCTGACATAATATCCACCGCTTCCACACACCGGGCTTCGACAGATGAAGAAATTATTTCCAGCCTAGTTGAACATATAGATAACTTAGAAATTGATGAGAGCAAAGTTTTGAATATGCAGCAGATTTCAGGGTCAGACATAAGACGGGCATTTTTGGGTGATAGTAAAAGTCGTACTTTTCTTGCTCCTGAAGGTTTTGTAGACTTGCGACCACGGATGATTGAACTTACCTGGTTTGATTTCATTTATAGGTAAATTTACATTTGCATTATATTTTGGCTTTAACTCCATTGCTTTTAATAAAGCAAGAAAATCAAATATGGCTGCTGGACGACACACATAACAAAATTATTGTTTGGAATTAAAAATAAATATACAGGTTTTTGTTGTGCAGTGGGTTGTGGCGGTTTTGTATACCATGATTTGGTTAGATGCTTCAACAGAATATCAAAAATATTACAAGTTACTTAGGGTAGAAATAAATAAACTGTCCGGTAATAAGTTAAAAGCAGTTGATTGGTCTGAAGAAAGGAGACCTTACAGGAAAAAATTCAAAGCCCTTGTTATAAAACTTATTACTGCACTTTGAGTTTAACGGTTGTCAGGTAGAATGTTTTTAATTTTAAATTTAAAGCTCTGTTGACCACTCGAGTATGTTTCAATGTACTATTGTGCCGAGTAAGAAGGCGGAGCTAAAGCCAAGATATAATGAGCAAGGCTATTTCATTTTGTATCATAATTTATTTGATGTTTAGTTACAGATATGTAGCAGCATTAACTGGAATATTGTTGTTCTACTTTTGTCTGTCGATACCGATATACATCAGTGGTTTTATAGCTGGGGTTCTGTGTACGCTGGTTATAACAAGCATCTACAACAAGTTTTATAGTCTAAACACTTTAGCCACGGGTCTTGTTGATCAGTCGTTTAACATTCCTGTGTACAATTCCCAGACGATTTTGGAAATACCTGCCGCCAAGGAGTATCAGCCTGTTACTAAGTTTGAGGTAATTTGAGTGACACACAATGATGTACATATTTTGCTGCAGCTTGGCGGGTGGAACTGCTAAGTACCACACAAGGTGTCCCAGGCTTGGTTTCTAGGAACCACCTTAACATCTATCGTCGAATTTATTTTAAATGAGGGCTATGGAATTAGATGTCCCAACCTTAAAAAGAGACAAATACACACTCTTTTTGTACCATTTTACTAATGGTACAAAAAGAGCAGAGGAGGATTTACCTGTCCCTATTTAAGCTTAGGAGGTCTAAGCCACCATTTAAAACAAATTCAACTATAGATGGTGACTAAAGGGTTTGGGGTGTCTGGGTTGACTTAGTTTTAAATCAGTACATGGGGGTAACGGTTTTGGGTAATAATAAGCAGCTGAAGCGTAGTGCCACTATTCTTGTTTTGTAATGTAGCCTAGCTCTGGTAAAAATAGCAGCTGTATCCACTAATTCCATGGTGTAATAATGTTAAAAGTGGGATTGTTATCGTACAGGGTGGTTGAACTTTATGTTACACTAAATATATCCTTTAGAATGCACCTATTTAAAATGTGTTTTCCTTATGTGAAAAATGTTTTATGCTTTATTCAAAATTCAGTCAAAAAAATTGTTACTCAAAATATGAAGCATCAACAAATACAATGGAAGAATGTTTTTTTTTGCAATAAACGAAACTTCTACGCCAACTTAAGTGTACTAAATTTTAAGTACCATGGCATTTTTATTTTTTGCTTTAAAAATGAGGTTACAACAGTAAATAGATTATTTAGTTCAGGTACCCAAAAAACGCGCCACCAAGATCACCAGATCTTACGGTATTACATTTTTTGTGCGGGGATTTATTTAAGGCATAGTTCATGTTTTAACACAAAAAAGTACACTCAAACAAACTCACAAAAATAAGAACATACAAAGGAGCTGACATTAGCTCGGACCACCTGCTAGTGATTGCGAACATAAAACAGACAATAAACAACATAAAACAAATAAAAGCAAAAGAAAAAAAGTGGAACATAGAACAATTAAATAATGATGAAGTAAAATAAAGATACAAAGAAAGCACAAGAAGTATGGCAGAGCAAGAAAACCAAAGAAACAGTGTAGAAGAAGAATGGGTTCAATTAAAACAAATAATAACAGAATGTGCGAAGCAACTAGGTACAATGAAAACATCAAAACAAAAAGACTGGTGGGATGAAGAATGCAGATTAGCAGTAGAAGAAAGAGAAGTTATAAGAATGGAAATGCTGAAAACAGGAGGACACCATCTCAACAAAAAATATATAGCAGCGAGAAACAAAGCACAGAAACTCTGCAGAGAGAAAAAGAGGAAGGTAAGGAAAGAAAAGCTTGAAAAAATAGAGAAGCATATAAAAATAAAAACTCAAAAGTTTTCTACAACCACATATAACAAGAAAAAAAAGGTTTTCAACAACAAACATTGGGATTAAGAACCGAAGAAGGAAACCTCTGTATGGATGAGGAAGAAATGACGGAAATATGGGTAAACTACTTCGCGCAAATACTTACCGAAAATAATACCAGCGAGGAAGATATAAAAAGACAACAAAAAGAAGAAATAAAATTGAAAACCCCAACTTATGCAGAAATGATGGAAATAGTGAAAAAACTTAAAAGCAGCAAAAATCCAGGTTCCGACAAAATAGAAGCGGAATTAATAAAATACGCAGACGAATCAATATGGCAAAGACTGCACCAGCTAATAAAAAAGTATGGGAAAAAAGAGAAATGCCAAAAGAATGGACAAAAGCACTTAAATGCCCAATACACAAGAAAGGTAGCAGAAGTGTAGCCTCTAACTACAGACCAATTTCCTTATTAAGTGTGACTTACAAAATTTTATCTCAACTTATAAATAGAATTTTAAAACAAGAATCGGAAAACAAGATTGGAAGATATCAGGCTGGCTTCAGAAGCGGAAAATCAGTCATGGACCAGATCTTCATACTAAAACAATGCCAAGAAAAATGCAGCAAGAAACATACCTATACATGCACTCTTAGTAGATTTTAAGCAGGCATATGATCAAATAAGGAGAACGGGAATATATAAAGCCTTAAAAAATCTAGGCATAACGGAAGAAACAATAAAACTAGTAGAAATGACACTAAAAGAGACAAAAAATGTAATCAAATTTAAAGCAGCACAATCTAAAGAATTCCAGAGTAACTTAGGATTGAAACAAGGGGACCCACTATCGACAACCATTTTAATATAGTTTTGGAGGACGTATTGAGAAAATTTAGAAAATAATATCATAACAGGTCCCTACCAAATCTAAGCATATGCGGACGATATAGTAGTGCTAGCACGAACGAAAGAAGAACTTAAAGGAATAGTAAAAAAAAATAGAAGAACAAGCAAAGTTGGTGGGACTGCAAATCAATGAAGAAAAAACAAAATACATGATATTAGGAAGCAGAACGCAAGAAGAATCGCAAAATTTGACCTTCCAAGCAACAAACACCGGGAAAACATATGCGTTCAACTTAGTGAATAGTACAGTGTACTTAGGGGCTGAGATGACAAGCAGCGGACAGCAAGGAGCAGACACAAAGAGAAGATTAACCATGGGATCGAGATGTGTGGCTTCCCTAGACAAAGTATTAAAAGATAAAAGTATACAAAGGGAAACAAAAATGAGGTTATATAAGAGAATGATCCGTCCGGTAGTAACTTTTGGAGCAGAAACATGGGTAATAACAAAAGAATACGAAAATAAAATAGCCATCTGGGAAAGGAAAATCCTAAGAAAAATAGTAGGAAGAATAAACGAGAATGGAGAAGAAGGACCAACCTAGAACTGAAAGAAATATATAAGGAGCCCAAACTAACAACGATTATCAAGCAAACCAGGTTAAGATGGTTGAGGCACATAAGAAGGATGAATGAAAATGAACCGGTTAGGAAAACGATAAAAATGGAAGCAGAAGGAAGGAATAGAAGAGGGAGACCGAAAAATACATGGTGGGGAGACGTACAGCAAGACTTGAGAAACTTTAAACTTACAAACTGGGAAGAAATAGTAGAAGACAGAATGGCGTGGAAGCACGCGGTCGAAGCCATAGGCCACTAGGCCCGAAGCGTTGAACTATATATAGTTCAATAATCTAATATAAATATTAGCGCATCAGGCTTTAAGGCCCAGGGCTTGGTTAACTGTTGATCTCCATTTGATCCTATCCCGTGCCAAGTTTTTCCAATCTCCTTTTCCTGTTCCTTCTAAGTCTTCTTCTATACTCTCCATCCATCTTTTTTTGGATCTTCCCTTTCTAATTCTGCCTTCCGGCTCTTCTATCCATGCTTCTCTGGTGCTACTTTCCGCCTTCAATCTTTGTAGATGTCCTAGCCATCTTAGCCGACTTTATTTCATTATCTTTGTAATTGTCGCTTCTTTGTATAATCTTTGTAGTTCTTCATTCGTTCTTCTTTCCACTGTCCCTCTTCTTTAGCTCCTCCGTAAATAGTTCTAAGAATCCTTCTTTCCCGGGTCTCCAGTTTCTCAAGGTCTTTCTGTCTGGTATCCCATGCTTCCGCAGCATAGGTGACCACTGGTCTTATTATGGTGTGGTACACTCGTTTTTTGCGCCTCTGCGAATATTCTTTGTATTGTGGTCTTAAGTTCTTGCCTTGTTCTTGCAATTATTGCCACATCATTGGCGTATCCTAAACATTGGTGGGAGTTTTTTACTATTGTTCCTTTCCTGTTTGTCTTGCTTTTTCTTATTATGCTTTCTAGTACCAAATTGAAAAGGACCGCCGATAATGGGTCTCCCTGCTTTAGTCCTGTGTTGGTTGGGAAAGTTTTTAACAATTCTGTTCCTATTTTGATCTGATTCACCGTTCCCTTAAGTGTCATTTCTTCCAGTCGAATTAATTCTTTTGGATATTTAAATTCTTGCATGCACTTCACTAATTTATTTCTTTTGATGCTATCATATGCCTGTTTGAAGTTGATAAACACCATGTGTAGTGGTATGTTTTTCTTCCAGCATTTTTCTTGTGCCTGCAATAACGCGAAAATTTGGTCTGTTGTGGATCTGTTGGTTCTAAATCCGCATTGATAGTCTCCCAATATCTCTTCTGTGAATATCTTGATCCTTTCGTTAATCAGTTTGGAAAGTATTTTGTATGTGACATTCAGTAGGGCTATGGGTCTGTAATTTTCCGGGTTGGAAGGGTCTCCTTTTTTATAAGGGCTGAATTAGTGCTTGTGCCCATTCTTTTGGTAATTCTTTCCTCTCCCATATCATTCATATTAGATTATGTATTCTGTCTATCAGTGGCTTTTCTTCATTCTTTAGTAGTTAAGCTTCAATCCCATCTATTCCTCGGATTTTGTGGTTACTCATGTTTTTAACTATTTTCTCTACTTCTAGGTCTGTTGGCTTTTCTACCCTTGTATCTTCTTGTGCCTCTTCTTGCTCATTCAATTCTTCTTCTGTTTTTTTTTCATTTAGTAGACTTTCTTAGTACCCGACCCATATGTCCTCTATCTCTTCCTTTTTGTTGTTATTGTGCCTTCTTGGTTTTTCATAAATACGGGTTTCGTTTTCCTATTCTTTCTGGTGCTCCTGATTTCTTTATAGAGTTTTCTAAGTTCGTCTTTGTTGTAATGCTCTTCTACCTTCTCTAGTCTTTTTAACTGGTATAATCTTTTCTTTTCTCTGAATATTTGTGCTTTCCTTCTTCTTTGCTTGTATTTGTCAAGAGAGTTCTGGGTCCTTTCTTGCATTATCTCAAGCTTTGCATTTTTTCTGTTTTCTGCTGCCTGTTTGCAGTCCTGGTCAAACCAGTACTTCTTTGGCTCTTGTTGGTTACCTTTCGGTAGTACTCCTGCTGCTTCTTTTATTAAAGTCTTCAGTCCTGCCCAGTTTTTCTCTATGTCATCCACCGATTCCTCATTTTCAAGGTTTTGTGTTATCCTGCTTAAATATTCTTCCTTCTTTCTTTTTTCGTTTAAGGACTCTAGATTCCACTTTGATGCTCGTCTCATTTTATACCTTGTGCGCATTTATATCTCCCGTCTAAAGCTTGCCTGTACTAGTATGTGATCCGAGCTAATGTCCGCTCCCCTGTAGGATCTGGCATTGGTTATTTTATCTTTATGTCTCTCTTCGATGAGCAGGTGGTCTATCTGGTTTGTGTACCTTCTGCCTGGCAAAATTCAGGTACCTTTGTAAATCTCCTTATGGTCAAAGAAGGTAGTTTTGACTATTAAATTTTTACTTGCTGCAAAATTGATCATTTTCTCACCGTTATTATTTATTTTATTGTGCCTATTATATGTCCCTATTGTTGGTCTGAATCTGTCCTCCCTCCCCACTTTCGCGTTATAGTCACCTATTACTACTTTTATATCGAATTTTTGGAAAGATTAGTATATCAGGTCCAATTCTTCATAAAATTGTGTCTTAGTCTCCTCTGCTGTGTCCTCTGTAGGAGCATGTATGTTCAATAGCGTAACCTTTCTATTAAATTTATCCTTTAGTCGAATCCAGCACATTCTTTTATTTATATTTTTATAGTCTACCATTGCATTTTTAACTGCGTCATTTATTGGGAATCCGATCCCTAATTTATTTTCTTCCGCTGTTGATAAATATAAAACCTTCTGGCTCTGTTATCTGTTCTCTTTTGATATTTGTTTCTTGTATAGCTAAGATTTGAATTCGGTATTTTCTTATCAGTTGCTTTAAGGCACCCTCTTGGGTTAATCCTTGACAGTTCCATGTTCCTATTCTAATTTCCCCTGAAGTATTTCCTCGGTTTTATGGTTCTATTTGCGATCTTCCTATTCTTCCTGTTTGTTTTTATTCAAATCTCTTCTATTTTTGCCATCAAGTTTTCTTCTTCCTCTCTTTCTTTTACCACAGCTGTTGACAATTGTTTTAGTTTCTCTATGGTGTACTTTAATTTTGGTCGATAATCTGTTGGTTTTTGCTTTAGGATTCTGTTCTGTAGTTGTTCTATTTTTTTATATAATTCTTTTCTTTCTCTACGACTACAATATCATGTATTCGTTACATATACCTTTTTAGTTGAAGAATGATAGATATTCTCCATTTCCGTTGGATTCTGTTCTCTATTGCAGTGGGAATCTGTATCCGAATCCAACGATAAATTGCGGAACCGGAAGCTAGTGGGCGTGACATGTTAGCGCTTGGGATCTCCCACTTGTTTTTGAAGTAACTGTCAAAAACAGTTTTAAATTTTCGTATTCGTAAAAACAGTAAGAACTAGGTATGAATAATTCAGACAGCGAAAACGCTGAAATGTGTTCGCCACCAGAAATAACGGAAACTGCGAAAACGACGTGTATTAATTTACTGCCGAAGAAATCGGAGAAACCGTACACAATGGTGTACACGGCGTAAAATTGTTGTGGCTAGTGAACCGACATACGTTGGTTTGCAAAAAGCTAAACAAGGGAGGGTATGTATGGCGAAGGAAAGATAATATTTACGTATCCAAATGGAGGGATAAGCAAGATGTTATAGCTGTAAGCACTGGACATCAACCAAAATTAGTTACAGCTGCTAATGATATGGGGTTGAAAAAATAAGACCATCAGAAATTGTACAGTATAATAAACATATGTCTGGCATGGACAAAAGCGATCAAATACTAGCATACTGTTCAGATGGTATAAGAAAGTGATTTTTCACCTTCTTGATATATGTATGTGGAATTCCTTTTTCCTTTACAACAAGGGCGTGAAGAAAATAAAATATGAGTATAACATCTTCAGACACCAAGTAATACGCTGTTTGATAGGTGTGCCAGAAGACGCCATTGATGGCAGGATACTGATAAGCAAGGGATGGAAAAGGATACAAGCAACACCAAGACCAGGTGTTGTACAGCAGGAATTCCTTGAAGAAATTCCAAAACCCGAACATCACAAAAGACAGACATATTTTCTAAAATGCAGGCAATGCACATGCAATCAAATCAGGAGGGAAACATCCTATAGATGCAAGACCTGCCCAGAAAACCCGCCACTATGCTTTGTCCCCTGCTTTGAAGTATGGCACACACAATATTCTTTGTTATGTATGAAAACTGTGAGGACGTGTATAGCCGTTCTGTCACAATATGCACCTGAACCTAGATGTGATGTGACATGGACGGCTATAGTCGCCCAATATTTTTTTAAAGTAGAACAACTTTATCTTTTATAACAAATATTTGGTACAAATATCATTCATAAATATTTAATTTTCCCGATTATACAGCTCCGTCACCAAATGCACTTCCATGTAAATACGAGTGTCCGTCAACATGTTAATTTACTTATTTCTGCAGTAATCTGAATCTAATACAGTGGGTAAATTAAAAAATAATACTAGGATGGCATCTTCGAAGCTAAAGCTGCAGCCTCGATTGTGCATAAAATGTAATAACAGACACTTTAAACAGTTACATTAGCTAGCATTGTGTGACAATCTTTTGTTTTCTGCTATTTTATGCATTTTCCAATAGTGCTTTTGTTTTTTCCAATAGCTTCAGAGCTAACTG
>JABXWE010021088.1:0-21775 GCA_014611495.1 Limonius californicus | reverse complement strand
GTCTTCTCACTATTATTTATATTGTGAGTATTGAAAAAGCAGCTTTAAAAGGGAAGCTTCGAGAAGATATACTCAATAATTTTCATTGAATATATTTAATACAAGCTATTTTAGAGTTTATTAACTTTTACCTAATTTAAATCTCTATTTTTCATTGCTTTCCCATCCTTGAAGGACGATGCATTATGCATAATGCATATTATTTAGAATTACTAAAAGGTGGCTAACCTTAAAACATTTTGGTGCATGTTATCATGCATACAAAATAAACTTAAGAGCTGATAGAAGCTGCTTAATTATTGGCAAGAAATACGTTCAATGTTAAGCAAAGCTGAATCTATTTACGCACCTAGATGAAAAAATCGGTAGCATTTTTGTTTTATATCTAAATTGTCTGTGGTTTGTCCGTGAAACCGGAATATATTTATCATATTTAGAGAACAGAATAAACGTAATTCAGCATAGCTCTTGCAAAACTAACCTAATGCTTACTGAACCTGTGGGCTACACTCCATGCGTTGCTTGGCGGATTGTTTTAAATCAAAATAAGTTTTTGGGATATAAAATATGCACAAAAGAATGTTACGCGATCGAGGTAAAAATGTTATAAAACGCGTGTATTTTTATATTGTGGCATTCCTCTTCTTTTATGGAACATTCCGTAAATTGTTATTTGTCATTTTTCTCATGTGTATTTTTCTCTCTATGTTTTAAGTGTATTTCTTTAATATCTATTTATTTTTATGACACCCCTTATATGTTACGATGTTTTAGTATCCTCCCAATTCGTTTTAGTGGCCGTCCAAGTATTTAGCTAGTGCAAAATGCACTTTAAAGGATCAAGAGTGATTTCTACATAATTGTACCAGTAGTATGCAAAAAACAATATTAATTCCCGCTGTTTACGGGATTAGTAGCGCATTTCATAGGACAGAATATTAATTATAATGACTGTTACATAATTAGCGAAATATGGTATAAAAATATCATGTATACCAAATTTAGGTTCTTACGAATCACTCTTAAAGTTAACAATTTTATAGTGAATGACCTTAATTAATTCTAGTAGTGTACAATATTTTCTGATATTTGTTACTGTTTAGTTATTTGTATGGGTCGAGTATTCAACAAACTAACTGGTTGTAGTATACAAATTTTTGTGTTGCACGACGTTTCTTATGACACATTTTCTGGCAAGTTATTTAAACGGTATTAAATCCTAGCATAACAATGACATCATTGCGAACTTAGTTTCAATTTAAGAATGAAGTTCTACAATGTAACGCATTAGTATTACCTCTCATCACGAAAAAACTGTATTGAAACGTAAGTAATATACTTTTGTAAATATGAGTAACTGCTAAGTAATCGCACAAATTCTATTTTTTCGATTGAAATTTCATCACAGCGGTGTTTGATCCCGTCAATGATTGTATTGAGACTTTTTTATTCAACAAAAAATACATACCTATACGAGCTTTCAGTAATGAAGGTATTCAGGTTTGATTGCTATTACAGATCATTTGGATAACCATAATATTGAGGCAGAGGGAAGGGATACATAATTAAGATGTTGATGAATAAATAGATATTATTGTATCACATATGTAACGTACTCTGAATTCGATGCACATTTATACTTTTCCATCAATATAGATTCTCGTTCCGCTTATCATTCACACAATTAGACATAACTATATAGTTGTCATCCGACAACATACTAAACCTTTTCGATGAGTGTAGAGACTGTTATATTATTGCTATAGTTAGCGAACGTTATTCGGCCCAGTTTGTTTCAAAATGCCAGTTCATATAAAGTTTTATATGTCATGTCCCATTTTAAAATTTGCAAGTATTTCAATTAAAGGTAAAAGATGTTTATACCAAAAATTACAATGCGTTTAACAGTTTGAATGCAGTTGTGTGTGAAATTCGCACTCTTTAATGTCAAACAGTCCAAAATAAAGATTGCATGCAACAATAGATTATAACTATATGCGTACGAAAAAATGCATTTAGAGTGGGCGTAGATATCTAAGAGGTTGTCTAAGTTCACCCGCCTGACAAAGGTTGATGAAAGGCGATTAATTACAAAATCTACGTTTCTCTTACAATAAAAATTGTTTTATAGGTAAGCGTAATAACTTCTACTATGTCAACAAAACAAATTATTTCCGGCTATTTCCATATTGGTATATCAATATCTCAAAGTGTCGATTTTGCGCTGAAATGATAATTGGATACGGTTTAATTAGTAGGTATCATTATTTATCATGGTAATAGCAGTTGCAGGTCAATCAAACAGACGAAATTAAACTGGTCTGTTATAAACGTTTAAATAGTTTTTACTGTAGAAGAGATAACCATATATATCATAAGGTTAAGCATCACTAATTTTGTTGAATTAAGCAGTAGTAATTAATCAAGGTGGTCTGATAATGTTAAAACAGTTGGAGGTTTCAAATGGCAGCAACTGGCACAAAATATAACGAGCTGGAAGCAAGAAAAGGAGGCCTATGTCACAAAGTGGACTGAAGAGGTCTAAAGAAAGAGAGAGAATTAAACTCATAAATTCTACATATTAAAGCAATATTTTGAATTAATGTATGACTATAGGATATGGAATATAGAAAATGGAAACCTATTACGAACATGGAAAACGAATACATCTTCGCTGGACAGGGAAATGGTAACGAAGGGGAACCTTTCGTAGCAGTCCCTAGAAACCGCTAGAGTAAAGGAAGAACGAAGGACGGAAGCAAAGCCAGGAAATAGACGAAAGAATGGGGCGAAACGAGAAAGTAGAGAAGAAGAATTAATAGGGTGAAGGAGGACTGAAGAAAAGAGGGGGCACGGAAGGGGGGAGATAAAAAAGAGGAAAAAAGGACGAGGAGGTAAAAACAGGTAGGACAGCAGAGAAAAACGAACGTTGGAATACGAACAAATGGAAGTCAGGAAAGGGGGAGAAGGGGGAGAAGGGAAAAGAAAAAACGATAAAGGGAAAAACGGGGGGATGTAAGAGCATAAAAGAAATGAGAATAGAAAAATGAAGGGCTTGAAGAAAGGAAAAGAGGACAGCGGAAAAGTCAAGTGAAGGGAGGAAGTGGTTCCCAATTGTATTTTATAACAGCGAGTACCGGTAGATACAAAGGACGCAAACCCTTTTCTACCATTCAAAGAGAGTAGCTGAATTTAAGGTGTGGATGGTCTTACGGCACAGTCATCCGGCGGACAAGAGTCGTGCTGATGCGCGTTTCCTCCCTGTCTGGAATCTATACTCGCATAAATAACCGTGTAAACCAACAAAACTCGTAAAGCAGGAACAACGCATATTTGTAATATTACATTTAAAAATCACCACAGGCCAGTTGACCAAGATATTGGCTTCAGGTTTGTTATACCCTTGAAAATTTCAATTTAGTGTTTAGGACAGGGCTGTTCGTGAACAGATGGCCAGATTCGCTCGGTTCCACAATATCTTATACCCCCATGGGTCCGGAGTGTACCTGCAAAAGCGGACCGACCCCGTTGTCACAGCAACTGATCGACAAGGAACGAACTGCTACCCTACAGAAATTGTTTTTTTTTTTGTGGTTATATCCATACGAAAAGTTTAAGACTGGAGTCGCACTATACACTGTTACGTCCCGTCATTCGACGCGTCGAATGGCGGCAGAGGTAGTGCTAAAAGAAGAAAAAAGTTAGTGGACCGTTGACGGCCATCCGAAGACCCCGATGGCCAAAAGCAAAAAACCGCCGGTAAGGCCTTGCCGAACTCTACTGTTTCCCGTATCGGTCATTTTTGGGACCTTTCGTGGAAGTCGAGCTCCACTAGACGGCAAACCTTCCGACTCATCTCCCGACTGGTGGACGCGGTTCTAGTTATTTCTTTTGGATCCATCTTTATAAATTGTGTAATGTTTAGCAATGATATAAAAGACAAAAGGACTGGATACGTATTCCGTATTTTTGAAGAGTTTTTTCTGTAAATATGTAGCGTTTAAGGTAACCATATTATTGGACCACATTTCTTCCATGAAAATTTTACTGGGCAACGTTACTTGGATTTCCTACAAAACATTTTACCCAGGTTATTGGAAGATGTAGAACTTAATGGCATGACCTGCTCTTACTAGAGTTGAATTGTTAGGAATTACTTAAATAATGTAATGGAGGAAATTGGATGAGAAGAGGAGCTGTGCATCCACGGCCATCAAGAAGATGTGAAGAAAAAAGCGAATTCTATCGAATGGTATGCTGTCAGTGCGCATTCAAAAGAAATTAACTTTGTAAATCTAATAAATATTTAGAAAACGTAACTTACTGACGATCATTCAACCGTAGCCTGCTGATGTTTTTACTACGGATGATCAGGTGCGGTATTTCACAACGTGTGGAGATGCAATGAACTTAACGTTTGCATAAACTCTTAATACAACAAAACAAAGTGTGTTCAAAATTGCAAAGCAAACATTGCGTGTAGTGATATACGAGTAAATGTTTAACTTTAATTTAAACTTAAATACAGTAGGTTTTGTTTACTTCCTTTGTATATTTGTAGCACTCTTGATTTTGATGAAGTAATTGTTGTAGTTTTGAATTTACTTTCATTAAATCGGGGTATAAAATTCAATTAAACAACTTGCTGCTTCACAAATTTGCAATTTTGAAGTCCAACGAGTCGAGTCCGTGGGATACGCCCCACGCGTTGTTTGATAGTTTCTTTAAAAATTAATCAATAAGCTTTGTAGACATGTACTATATGTTCTTATTGTCCATGAAGGAAATTTTAACAGAAACGGATACAAAAAATAACATTTATACAAGATTTTATGGGGTTGACAGTGCTATTTAGGAAATGAATTTTCAATAATAGTCATTTTAATATACTTCTCCTAAACAGGATTAGAAAGCCAAAAATCTTTTTAAAGTTTTTAGTGTATTACACATCACTGTCCTTTCATCTAATTCTAACAGTCCCCAATATTTTCTGATATTTGCTATTGTTTAGTAATTCCGTAGGCTTAGTGTCAACTTTCTGTTTATAATATTAAAATATTGAGGCTCCACTTTAACTGAAATACTTTACTGCATCTTATCAAAATAAAAATGCTATCATCAAGAACCGCTTAGGCTTACAAACCCTAGGGTCGACTTTTTCTTTCGATTTACTCATATATGTCTATGCACGTACACAAATATTATACTTACAGCAATTTTGCCGGAAAATATTAGAGCAGGAAGAAATATTTTTGATATTGTAAATTATATTTATAAAAATACTGTCTCATTTACCAAAAAAAGTGTAATACACGGTGTCTTTGAATATTTAAACCCTAAAATAATGTTTACGACAGAGAATCCATGTTTTAAAGAGTAAAACCGATCAAATGAAAATACACACTACGGTGTTAATTAAATATCAGTTTAATAGTCTGTTTATGTCTTAAAACGCCAGCTTTTTTTAAAGGGTATCTAAACGGGAAACACTATTATTTGTGGTAAATAGGTATAAGATTCCGCAGAACATCTAATAGTAATATTAAATTCTGTATAATATCTTTTGCAGATTTGTATTTTATTAGTATCACCAGAATATTCCAAATTTAAGCAGAGTATTAAAACTGTAACTTATAAAAAAATAACATTGCTGCTTGCGAAACTACCTAAAAAGCTAGATTTATCTACTAGTTCGCTTTCTAAAGGCGGAATTTAAATTTCAAAGATTAAAACTAAACACCTGTGGTTGCTGACAGTTGCAAGCAAAACGGGTTGCCTATACACAGCTGCAAGCAGCGTCATTACTTTTGTAGCGGACCTTCATAGTTACATGACTATGACTTCACACACAAACTATTTATGCAAATTGGAAACTCATTAGTTGCAAATCTATAGAGTTTAAGCTGTCCTTAAATTCATCCACAAAAACAATTCAGCAATTAAATCATCTAGTTAAAAAGTTTAGAGGATTGATTCAGTATAAACACAAAATAATATAAACTCTTACTGAAAGGTCAGCCTATTATCAAGTACGTGTTATACAAATTTAGGGTAAGGATATTTACTTTCAAATTTTCGCTGATTTGTAAACAATAAATGAAGATGAGGACAGCTACCGGCCATCAACCCAAACGTCGAATACGAAAAGGTCGATGTTAACACGACAAACAAAAAAATGTCGGTAATGTCGAATGTAAAACACCACTACATCAATTGTATTTAATTATTTTATGGATTTACAAAAGAAAATAATCGAGGCCTGTACATTAG
The DNA here is from genome assembly GCA_014611495.1 of Limonius californicus. Lineage (NCBI taxonomy): Eukaryota > Metazoa > Arthropoda > Insecta > Coleoptera > Elateridae > Limonius > Limonius californicus. The sequence goes on along the minus strand of JABXWE010021088.1, from coordinate 15,505 downwards.
TTGCCAGTGGCGGCTTGTACTAAAGGGCACAAGGGCACGTGCCCACCCAACCACCAAGATAAACACAGAAAGAAATTCGCATGTAATTCAGTGCATTATTTTAATTTCATTATTTTAACGATGGTATCAAATTTTCCTTCCGCACCACAAGCGCGGCTAACAGCCTCAAAACTATTTTCCGGGGAACGTTCTGATTTGTTCCCCATGTAGAGGTGATTCGGTTGGCTAACGGTTATCTTCGCTATACGCGATATACCTGGCGTATAGGGCACCGAGCGAAGCGTTCCCCATTTAAAGTCAACGTTTGACTTTCGACCGTAGTGTTTTGTTTTCGCGCAATCGCGCGTGTGAATTCAAAGACGAACGTGACGTTTTTTCAATGATGGAAGTTAATTGCGTGCAAAATCTTTTAAAAAACCCGCTATCATTTGAGGAAAAACTTTTAATTAAGAAGAAAGGAAGGCCTATTCCTGATCTTCAGATAAACTACAGTTCGACAAGTAAAACCCGAACGTACAATAGAAAATTCAACAAGAATATCTATGAAAAATACGATTGGAGGTGCGGATGTTCAGTAACAAATAAACTGTTTTGTTTTATGTGCTTAATTTTTAAGAAAGAGGTTAGTGCGTGGAATAAACAAGGGGTGAATGATTTAAAACACATTGCAAAGAGAGCAAAGAAACACAAATCTTCCGTTTCTCACATGAATGCGTGCATGGATTTTAGTGTTTTAGGCAAAGTGGACATCCGTGAACAACTAGATAAAATTAAGTACAACGAAGACGTGGGAAAAAATCGTCATATATTGCGCCGGTTAATTATGTGTATTAAATTTTGCGGCGCCTTTGAACTGGCGTTGCGAGGTCGCGAGGAGACATTAAGGTCAGAAAATCTAGGAATTTATTTAGGGTTAATCAACTTTGCTGCCGAATTAGACGCTGTGCTTGCAATACATATGGAAGGTTCACAAGTGTTTAAAGGCGTCTCAAAAACTATTCAGAACGAATTGCTAGATGCAATGTTGCAAATTTACAAGCAGGAACTATTAAAAGAAATTAAATCTGCAAATTTCATTGCTTTGGAGGTCGATGAAACTACAGACACTTCTAATCATCAGCAAATGGTTGTTATTATTCGATACGTGTTTAATGGACAAATTTTTGAACGCTTTTGGTCTTTGGTATAGGCTTGCATTTCCACAAAAATATTTTGAAGAAACTGTGAAATCTTATCCTATGTTGGACAGTGTAACATTGAAAAGTGAACTTTCAGCAATTTATGAGCGCGATGACATGTGTGACGTAGGTGGTATTTTGCCACTTTTAGTGTTCATAGCAGACAACAACCTAAAAAAGGTTTTGACGGAAACATACAAACTGTTGGATATTATTTGTACAACGCCCATGTCGACAGCAGAATGTGAACGATGTTTTTCCACCCTCAAACGCATTAAAACTTTTCTGAGAAACACAATGTCAGAAGATCGACTGAACGCATTGGCGGTCCTATCAATAGAAAAGAAGTTCGTCCAGTCTATCCCGGATTTTGACAACAAAGTCAAAGACGTCTGCATGAAAAATAGGAGAATGGATTTTATGTACAAAAAATAGGTAAGTTTTTTCTTGTGCCCACCCTCTTTCTTAACTCACGAGCCGCCACTGTGAATTACACCAGACATGTATGCTCGAGTCCAAAGATAATTTTTGAAACGAATTAGAAAATGTCTCGAATTCCGAAGCAATTTTTAACATTTACTGAATTAAATAAAACTTTGCTATCCATTTTTTGTTGTTTATCACTTGTTTGGTTTTTCCTACGAGGCCTATTCAACTGAAACCCATCTTTGATCAACTTAGCCTTGAAACCAAATGGAATAAGTCAAATGAGGTTTGTTAATGTTGCTAGTGTTTGTAAGCAACACATTAATACGTTTCTGGCGTTTGTTATTTAATTTAATTCGTCCAAATTTCAACAGCGTGCGGTCCTACAATTTTTATGCCCTGAGGGTGTGCAGCCATTGCAGATTCATACGCGAATGCAAGCAGTGTATGGAAATACATGTATTGCATACCCAACTGTGAAGGAATGGTGCCGAAAATTTAAGAATGGAAAAGACGGGACTATGGATGAGCCACGACCAGGTGCACGGTGTACTGCATTAACAGAAAACAATATGGCGTATGTGGAAGGACTTATTCGAGAAAATCCTCGAATTTCAATTAGATAAATTCCAGAAATTGTTGGTGCGAGTGTAAGATCTGTCCATAGTATTGTTCGTAATCTGGCTTACAGTAAAGTTTGTTCGCAATGGATTCCTCGTCTCTTGTCTAATGAACAAAAATGCTTGCGAATGGGCCTATCTCTGCAACACCTCACAGACTCTCCTTCTGTCAATAGTTGCTGGTGACGAAACTTGGTGCCATTACTACGAGCCATCCAGTAAGTTATCGTCGATGCAGTGAAAACATTCAAGTTCACCACCACCAAATATTTGTAATTAAATTGTTGAAAATAGTATATTAAAGAACTAGTTTCATAAGGCCTTTTCTTAACGCACGAGTCCAAGTCTGAAAAACGAGACGCGAAGCGTCGAGTTTTTCAACGGACGAGTGCGACAAGTGGTCTTATGAAACGTGCTCTTTATACTATTTTTTCTATTGAGGAAGTGTAAGAGTATTGTAAAGAAATTTATGTAGAAAATTTTACGTCAAATCGATTCCTAGGGAGTTTTTATAAACACTTATGGCAGCACTGACAGGTGGCTGAAACTGACATTTCAAACTTTCAAATTCAAATCGAACTACCAACATCGTAAAAAACAAACTAAGAACAGTACGATTATAGGCCACCTTAACGTACTGTTTTTAAGCTAAAACAGTGCGCTTAGAACGGCTTTATAAAACCGAAATAGAAAAAAAAATTTTATAACGTAAGATGGGTTTCTGTTGAACACACTTGGTAGTTAGTGTAGCACGATTGTGCCAATGGGTGGTTTCCTTGTTAAATATGTTATTAATATTAGTGAAACTGTTAATTAGTACAGTAAGAGATAAACTCGACAGAAAGCAACTATGATCCATTTCTATACTATAAATTTTATAGTATAGAAATGGATCATAGGAACTGATATTATTGAATATATTAGAGTATAAAATATTCAATAATATCAATTTCTGTGGTACATGTATGTTGGGTTGTGTCTACTACATTTAAAGGCCCACCCTGTATTCAGCACCCGGTTGCTCATCTTACTTCAGACGAATATTTTACATAAGTTCAACCTTTAGATCCGCAAAATTATAATGCATTCTTCTACAGTGTGGTCATAACGTTCCACACAAAATTCATAATTTTGTTATTTAATGCTTTTTTGGGAAAACCCTAACACGTCAATTTTGTTTTTAAAAAAGGTACCTAATTCTTTTTCTTTTGGCTAATGTTTCAGTGTGAAGTCACCAAACGTTTTTTTTAATAGCAGCCCTTTTATTTCCTCCTGATTTTGATAGATCTTCTCACCAGTTAAATGGTGATATAACATAATTAGTGCCCTATGTAACAATTTTTTAGAAAAAAAATACTCCAGAAACAATTCAGAATTTATTTTTAATGGAATTCTAATCGTTATAAAAACATTAACCGACGTAAATTTTTAAACTGTCCACCGTTAACCAATTGGCATTGACAAGCATGTGTGTAAACACTTTCTATGGTATGTTTCATAATTTCCAGGCTGATACTTTCCATTTCTAAACTAATCCGAAGCCTTAAATCGTCTAAATTGTTTCGCCTAGTAATGTAAACTCGTGATTTCACATGACCCCATAGAAAGAACTGTAGCGGCGTTAAGTCAGGTGATAGCGCAAGCCACTGAAACACTCCTCGCCGTTTGTTGTTTCGTGCGGACTTTATCACCACACTGTATAACATCTACTAACGGTAAGTCAATAATGTAAATAAGTAAAAAAAATAATACAATATAACGACGAAAGATAATAAACAAAGCATAAAATGTAAAGATGCATTAAGTACCTACTTCTTACTTTCCCGGTAAAAATTACTGGTATTTACGGCAATATTTTGCTAATATAAATGTAAGTCGACGGAATTCCTCGTTGACGGTGAGTGGATAAACTGGTCACGCTAATTTAAGAAAAGAAGTATGCTGTATGCAGTTATATCGGTACAACTGCATACACAACTTAAAAACCGTTATTTAACCTTTGCCTGGATTGAACGAAGATATGCGAGAGGTTAATTTATTGCAAGCATATGTAAGCGAGTACTAAGTAACGCCAAAAACAGATAAAAATAATCGGCCTGGAGTATTAATACGCCTTTTCAAAAATTATTAGTATTTTTTAATGAACTTTCGAATTTAAATTTAATTAGTGTTATCAACACATGGGAAGGTAATAAAATCTTAATAAAGGGACAAAACGAAATCTTTAAATCACCTTAGTTCAGCCATATACAGGATGATTCTAAACATGCGTGAAAAAGTTTAACCACTAAAACGTAAATAACTTTTTTGTTTCTTGTCCGATGGCGATGAATTTCATTGTTTTGGAAAACCAACATTTCAAGCTTAATTTTCAGTCGAAAATGTACACTTGAGTATGAAAAGTGGATAAGATCTGACCCAGAGTGAAAAGTTAGTTTAAAAATGTGTAAATTCGGGTATATCTTGAACACGAGATTGTGTCTTTTTTTGCAGCTTATGAACTAGTATTATGTTTTCCAAAAGATAGGTCTTAACAATTCTTTTTGAAAATTTAATATCTAAAGGGTTGTCTAACAAAGTTTCGAATATAAATGACCATTTAAATACATACGAGGGTGGTTCATCATTTATAGTCCCTGATATAGAAGCATATGACATAGACATGTGAAACTACTTCATTTCGCAACCGAATCGCCTAAAAGGTTAACACACTTAGTATAACGGTGATGCAGTGCTTGAAAGCCTTAGGAAAACACTCTTTGTCCTGCATTGCAAACCACTCATTCACAGCAGTCATCACCTCCTCATCCTCTGAAAAAATGAGTTCCCCGAAGATGTTCTTTAAATTTGAGGAACAGGTGAAAGTCTCTGGGGGCCAGATCCGGCGAATATGGGGGTTGTTCTAAAATTTCAAATCCAACGTTGTAGATAGCAGCCATAGAAACACAGCTCTTGTGACTGGGAGCGGTGTCTTGGTGGAACAGAACACCGCGCTTTCCACGCCTTCTTTGTTTTCTAGCCTCGCGAACTTTTGGTATGAGTTTTGCGTAATATCCTCCCGTTGATGTGTGACCGCGTCGTAAATAATCAACAAGAACTCCCTCAGAATCCCAATACACTATTACACATTATCTTTCCGGATAATGACACCACACGGGACTTTCGCGGGAGCGGGGAATCATGATGCAGCTATTCCATACTCTGCCATTTTTACTCTGGATCAAAGTGATGAACCCAAATTTCATCTACAGTTACAAGTCTTTCCAAAAATCTATCTAAATCCGTATCCATTAATCTCAAATTGCTCGCAACAGTGAGAAACCTAGTCTGCGTCTGATCAAGTGACAACATTTTCGGCGTCCATCGTGAACAGACTTTTTTCAGACTAATTTTCCGTGCAAAATTTTCTCAACGCTTCCAACAGAACAGCTACATGTCAGCAATATATTTGACCGTTATTCTACAATCACTCAGTACCACATAGTAAATCATTATTTTCTTGACTGACAATAGTTTTTGGTGGCCCAGCACCTGGTTGGTGCATGTTGACACGACTTTCTTCCGAATTTAAAACCCTGGCACCAATTCTTAATTACTTGATATGATATGGTAGAATCACCAAACACTCCGAACTTGTTATTAAAAATTATTAAAAAATCGGCGGTGATAAACCCTCCTTGAAAAAGCCTTTTACCGCAGTCTTTGTCTCGAATTTTTCCCCTCCAACAAAATCACCAGCAATACAGTAATATTAAATGTATAACTTTCATAAACAAGAAGCGGTGCCTGCCACTTGGCATATATTAACGTCAATAACTGACATTTCTAGGAAAAAATTATTCATTTGTCAATGCCTTCTATATTAGGGATAATAATTGATGGAACGTCCTCGGACACCTAATTTTCAAATTTTTAATCCTGCGTTTACATTTCTGGCTTAGATTTTATCAACTTTTCACACTGGAAATTAAGCGTGGACTGTTAGTTTTTCAAAACAATCAAAATTGGACAAGAAACAAATAAGTTATTTAGATTTTAGTGAATTGATGTAAAAAAAACTTACAAGCTCCCTATCTCCGTAACAACGCAGAATTTTAAAAAATTACTTAGGGATATTTATAATCTCAGTTATACGTGGTTTAAGTTGTGCGCACATGTTTATAATCACCCTTTATATTTCAACAATTTGATGTTTGCGATATGTACAATTAAAACAATTATATCGGAAACAGTAAAACTGATATAATCAAATCAATTTTAACATTAATCTAGTACAATAATATACAGGGTGTATCAGAAATAGGTACAAATATTAAATCCGATGGTAGATTACAATATATACAAACTAGAAAAAAGATTAGTTTGGCAATGGGAGCCTTAAGATATGAGACAATAATAATAGAAAATTTGACCTAAAATTGTTTGAGTACCGCAGGATAATAACAAAAATTTGAGTTCAAAGACATGTTATGCAAAAGAGAGTAAGATAGCAATGCAAAAAAATTTCTTATCACCTGCCACAAACCAATACTATTAGGTAGGTCAGTAATTTCTATTCAGTCTGTTGTTGTTATCACAAGCCAGACAAGTTTTTACGTATTTGCCACTTTGAATTTACTTTACAATTAGGTAATAACCTTCTACAGCTTAAATGCATTTTCTATGTATCATTAGCAGTTCTCAAACAAAATTTTATTTTATTTTTTAGTTCAAACAAATAAACTTAATGATTTTTGAAAAATGAATAGTACGATTGAATTCTACTTGAGCCAATCTATTACTGGTTTAAATATTTGTAACTATTTCTGATACACCCTGTATAACAACTTTTCCCTATTTTAGCTCAGCATTGTATTGAGACATTTAAATACTTATCAATAGAATTATTTTTTGTATAATAATATTATATATATACTGAGTGGGCCGGTTAATTTGTTCCCCGGTAAAAGTGATTGACACAACCCAACATACATGTATCACAGCAACTGAGATTATTGAAGATTTTGTAGTAGAGAAATAGATCATAGAGACTTCCTGTCACGTTGATCTGTCGCTATAGTAATTAACGGTTTTGCAAGTTTTTATTTTATTAGTACTTAACACGAACAAGGTTCCTATGGTGAAAAACAACGAAAAAGTAATAGCGAAGTTGTATTTATTTTTCAGTAAATGTTCAAAATTGCCTACATCCACTTCCTTACATTTTCTAATTCGTTTGAAAAACGATCTTCTGAGTCGAGCAAGCGTTTCAAGTGTAATTGATGTACAGGCGCGATTATTATATTTCGTAAATTTTGCTAATTTACTACTGAAGTTTGGCGTACTGTTTCGTTAGGTATACTCCAAATAATAAAATATAGAGAAGCGATTCCGCAACTTCTTGGATGCACAGGTCCTCTTCCAATCCAATTTTCTCTAAATACAGTACTTAAATTATTCCTAACAATTTAACTGTAATGAACAGGATAGCCATCTTGTGGCTACCAACATTTCTGTCGTACATTGAGTTCTACATCTTCCGGGTAAAGTGATTTTGAGAGAAAATGAGAAACAAAATTGTAATCTTTTCTTAGGGTCATTTTTAAGCAGTTCGTACACCACAGTAACGTTATAGGGATAAAATACATTCAATTCTTCTAACTAAAGTTCTGCTAATACCCACAAATGTTCTTAGATATATTTGACTTACATGGGGATTCTCATTTACCGCATGTAACACTGCTTAATCATTTTTCACGTTCGTAATCGTTCTAGGCGTACATCTTATGAAATTCACGACCTTCGTTTCATAAAGAAGTTTCAAGACACTTACATAATTTTCGAGCGGTGGTCTTCTAGTTGGATAGGGCCTGACATTTAAATTGCGGACTGCAGTCTAAGATAAAAGGTTTAAAAAACTTCCGGTTATTAGCTATAACACTATACCATCAGCAACACAGAAGGCTATTTCGACATGGAATATCAATACAAAACGTGCTAGTAAATTTAAAATTTACGGCAATTAAAAGCTTTCTACTGCACGCCTTCTTAAAAGAATTAAACAGATTGTTAATGTTTACAACTCTTATAAATTTTAATGCCAATGTCCGATTGTTCACAATCACATGCTGTTCCCATTGTTAACAATCAACTGTTGCCAAAGCCACAATAAATGAACATGCACTTTAATTAGCTCGTTTAATGTTGATAATTTTTATATAACAGAAAATGCGTACCTGCCTCTCTTAACTAATTGTTATAAAAGATATTGAATACAAAACAAGAAATATTTCATGTACTTTAAATGTAATATCTATAATTTTTTATATTTTTCTATTGTAAGTTTTCATGTATATTACTAATTTCCTTTTTGTGGTTTTCAGTAATCTCTATAGCACTATGTCGTTACTTGATTCATAATAAAATTCGTTGTTCAACCTTTTAAGCACAAGCGCCTTGCAAGTTAATAAATTACCTATTTAATTTTTTTATGAATAATTAATAAATACATAAGGATTGGTTTTTATTTTTTACGTTTTCCACCTCATGATGTTAGTAAGCAGCTTCAAGGCTTACTTGTCTGTAAAAGTGATGCTTGCAAACGTGTTCGATGAATAATTACGAGGAAATTACCGCAATGGAAAGAAATATGGAGGTAAACATAAATATAAAACCAACAATAACAATTACATTTGCGATTTCCGCGAATCAAACAGTTAGAGGTAATAAAGCTTTGGCAGAATTCGTAAATATTAAAATATGCTAGTATAATATTACTTTAATAATTTTATGATATAAAACTAAAAAATGAACATTTATAGCTAAACTATACAGGGTGTCCCAAAACGTACGGCAATAATTCAAAAATGAATTCCAGAACTTATTTAGAGTCGAAAAGTCCATATAAACGTATGTCCTAAACGTAACCGTTAACGAGTTATTGTTTATTTAATAATTTATGTGGCTAAAATAGTAGTTCGACGAATTTTATGAAATAAATCTCTTTTAAATACATTTTTTTTATTGTATTAACAAAAATGTTCAAAATTAGCCCGATTGTGTTCGACACACAAAGCTGCATGTCGCAGAAGAGATCGCTGCGTTCTTAATATGGTTCATGGGTTATACCTAATAATATCGGCAGCCTGCTGTATTCATTGGCGTAATGCTTCTACCGTATGCACTTCAGTTGCATAATCAATCTGTTTCGTGTGACCCCAAAGATAAAAATCTAATGGAGTCAGGTCCGGCGAACGTGGTGCCCATACTACGGGTCCTCCTACTCCAATCCATCATCCCGGAAAATATGCGTTAAGCCAAGCTTTAACACGAAGACATTGATGTGCTGGTACCCCATCGTGTTGATACCACATTGCACGTCTAATATTTATGGGCACATCTAGAAAACATTCGTAATCCGCACCATTCAAACGGTGTGGCAGTTCAAATGGTCCAATCAGACGATTATTAAAAATACCAGTTATCACATCAACATTAAATCTATGTTGAAAATGCGAGCGTCTTCTGAAATGAGGATTTTCTGTAACCCACTCATGAAAACTATAATAATTATTGAAAATCTTAAACGAGCTTTTTTAAATCATTACGTAGAGCTTGAACTCTTCGATGATATGGATGTAAGCAAGCACTTCTTATTATTCTCCAAATCTGGTTTCTACATATTCCAGTAAGTAATGCAATTCTTCGCACACTTAAAGACGGATCTTCTTGTAATAAATCAAGAACTTGTTCATCATCGTTTATGGGTCTACGGGCAACTCATTAGCCGACTGCATGTCTTGCATTGAAAGTGCCATGTTCCCTCAGCTGACGATGTGAATTAAAGAAAACTGCACGCGTAGGAAGTCTTCTATTGGGATATCTTCTACGACATTCTTGTTATGCTGCTAAAGCAGTTCCATCGCACAGACCGTAAACATAATGAATATCTGCATACTCTTCATTTGAAAATAAATTGGGATTGTGAATCTCTTGTGAATTACGATGGGAATAGGGATACAAAGAAGAAGCCAATAACTTTCTTATCACAGTAATAAACTGACAAGTTACAAACAATAATTTGTGAAAAACGATGTTCAAATGTTAGGTCAGTATTTCAGAAATCCGTTGAACTAAAATCTTAGCCACATAAATTATGAAATAAACAATAACTCGATAACGGTTACATTTAGGACTTTTTGGCTCTAAATAGGTTCTGGAATTCATCCTTGAAATATTGACGGTACGTTTTGGGACACACGGTATAGGTAGTACACCAAAATTTCAATACAACTATGTAAAACCAGTTGTGTACTTGTACAGGGCGGGGCCAGCTAAGTTGTCCTCCCTTAAAACTGGTTGACGCAACCCAATATACATATAATATGGTAACCCAAAATCACTTTTTCTTTAATTGACTATGACAATACTAAGTAGTATTTTCAAATAAGACATTGGTTGTTTATTTTTGGCGAATTGTGCTGCCAGCAGTTTATATGTCAGGCGCTATCAAACTAGAAAGCCACCGTCTGAAAGAAAATGAAAGCTTGCACCTTATTCAACAAACGATGGTAAATTTATTAATTCCAGAAGATGTGGACCTAGAGCGATTTCGAACATAGAAGATGAACTAGCCGCGTTAGAGGCAGTGCACGAGAATCCCTATGTAAGGCAAAGAAATCTAGGCACAAATGTGGGTATTAATAGAACTTCAGTTAGCATAATTCCAGAAACAAATTTATTTCATCCCTATTACGTTACTTTGGCGCACGAACTGTGTGAAAATTAACCTCAAAGAAGATTGCAATTTTGTCATTTCCATCACAACCAACCCCTTTTGTATCCACCTTTTAAAGTTATTTGGATTTCCTGCAAAACTGTTTACCCAAGTTGTTGCAGGATGTAGAATTCAATGTACGACAAAATCTTCAGTACCAACATGATGGCTGTCCTGATCATTACAGTTAGATTGTTAGGAATTAATTAAATAATGTGTTTGGAGTAAATTGGATTGGATAAGGAGCTGTGCATCCATGGCACCAAAACGTTGTGATATCACTTCACGAGACTTTTTTCTTTGAGGTTTTTTAAAGCCATAATTACACAGCATGAAAAACTTTACAACACCGAAAAACTACACAAATGATAGTTTAAAGTTAGGTCTAATTTGTTTGTAAATATTACAAGCACTTCTGTCGAATTTGCACTTTTCATCTTCCATAAATTGAGCAGCACGTAGGAAAGAGGGAGAAGGGCAGTTTATACAGTGTTTAACAAAGTCCTTATTTTAGCTAGTTTGGGCGTACGTACGTCAATTTACTTCTCTTAACAATCGCTTTGATACTGAAAGTATAATACTTGGAATTCAATAATTATTTAAGCAATTAATATTTATGATTTTGCAGGGACTATAAACATTACGCAATTAAATCACTATTTACTTATACAGGGTGTACGGAAAGGAATATTAAATATTTTGGGACGTTGTAGTATTTATTATCCGGAGTAAAGAAATTCCAATTATCAGTGGTTACGGAGAAACGGCTTTTCTAAATTGCTATGAACAGCTGCTCTTCATGGTTTTTATCTATATTTTTTTATGTCGAGAGGCACACCCAAACAAGTTGTCCATTTTTACTAATCTAACCAAAACTATAACCTGACGCGGTTTGGTGTTAGAAGTGTTGTTAAGAATGCCGCGCAAATTTACAGATAATGAATAAGTTGATATGGTGTTTATGTACGCTGTCTGCGACTTAAATATTGTTGGATGATAGTCCCTTGGCTACAAGGATTGGTATGGTTTATCAGAATGACGGAGCTCCTGCACATTATAGCCATCTGGTGACACAATATCTAAAACGAACTTTCTCTGACCGATGGATTGTATGCGATAATCTCATTCGATGGCCAGCAAGATCACCAGACCTAACCCCTATAGATTTTTATCTGTGTGGAGATAGATGAAGTATACAAAGAAAAGGAAATACAAGGCATTATTTGCCTGCGAGTATTATGGATGCTATTGCCCCCATAAAACGCCAAAACAACTTCAAAATATATATAAATAATAGCATTATTACAAGAGTTACAAAGTAGATTGATATTTTGAACGTTTGTTGTGAACTATAAACTATTTGTGTTTTGTATCATTTCGGTAGTAAATAACTACGAACAATAGATCATTTATCTTTGGTTAATACTTATCATAATTGACAGCTTAAAACAGTAGTATCACCGTATCCATTGAGGATTAAACATATGTTTATATGAACTGTTTTACTCAAAATAATTAATACTGGAACCTCCCAAAATACTTACTATTTTTCCAGAAACATTCCGTGTATTTGTTTATTTGCTATTTTTTTTTCTAATTTTTCCTTTAACTTAATTGACCTGATAGATATAGCATTCATCTTAATAATAGTATGTTAATTTTATTGATCTAATTTATAATTTTTTACTGAAAGGGTAATGCAATTCTTTAATGTGGCACTGATTTCCCAAAACTTTAAAATAATGTTAACCAAACCAATCTCTGATATTTATGCAAATCCTTGTTCTATTCTGTAAACATGTATTTAATGTAAAGAAAATAGTACGATAGGTGCAGTGCATTTTTTTACTGATGTTCATCGGCCACCGTACTACAAACTTCTGTACCGTACACATTCTAATTTATCTATTCAGACATTAATATATTGTGTTCCATTGTAGCAACTGCAAATTTGTTAACATAAGTAATCGTATTAAAGGTTTTATGAAGCTTTAAACTCGTTTGGTACCATGAACAAACCAACCATGGAAACTTTTATTCATCATACTGTATTTCATACTTCTATTTCTTCCTGGACATGAAGCTATACCTACTCTATTTATACGAGGATTGTTCGATAACTACGTGGCCTTACACAAAGATGGCGCGAACTCGGAGGAATCTTCTTTACCATTCTGAAGAACTATCCTTTATTAGATTAAATATGACAGTACAGGGCGATCTGTCAATTAGTCTGTTTTTGACAGTACGCCAAAGTGAACGTCTCGTGTGATTTTGTAAACACTGGAAAAAACTGGGTAGAGAGCAGTGATAAAGTACTTTCATTTGAAAGGTTGAACACCAACCGCAGAGCTGGATTCAACACTATTGGAAACCGCTCCTTCGTTTTCATGGTTAAAAACTGGGTTGCCCAATTTAAGCGTTCTCGTGTGAGCACAAATGATGAACCCCGTAGTAGACGTCCAAAAACTGCTACTGCCCCGGATATGATTGAAAAAGTCCACCATATCGTATTGGATGACCGTCGAATAATAGTGCGAGAATTTCATTCAAGCATTCCATACCCATTTTTCAATTTCTTTATGGTTCGTTCTCGTTTAAGTAATCAATTTTGATTTAATTAACTTAGTTTAATTCTGCTGTACTTCGTTATTATTTCGATACCTTCCATTCCATACATTACATATTTTCCCTTAAAACGAAACATTACCTCCTGTTTCAAGTTTCACTATTTTTTTCATATGCCTTATTATAATTAAATAGTTGTTTTAAAACCTGGCAATTCTTAGTAAAGATTTAGGTAACAACATCATATTTAATTATTCCTCCGCTCAACGGTGGTACAGGAACTACATTTTGAGTCAACTCTGGAGCAGCAAAACAGTAGTTGCTAAACTACGTAACTCAAGCATAAAGAAATTTCATCAGTTGAGGTAAATTGAACGGAACAACCATTAAACTATTTCAAAATACGGAGAATCGTTCAAGATCGTGACCGTGCGATAACCTAAATTCAGAAGTAATAGTACTTTTACTAATTGCATAGTGCACTGAATGCAGTTAAAGAGATAAAGCTTTGACACAGGGTGTGGTAACTCGCGATTATAGAACAACAGTGCGAGACCCCCAAAGGACAAATCGAAAGATTACGTAACGAGGTAGATATACACATTTCCTTTCTTTATGTAAATGTTAATGACGTCATCGTTTAAATTGGCTGGAACAAAATTTAAAGCACTGTCATTTTAAACAATCATTAGTTTTGTACGGCAAATTATGATCACGTTAATTACAAACTGTTTATAATAACAACTAACGTAAATTCAGAACACGGCGTTTATTCGAAACATAAGCATTTCATTTTAACATTAGCTGTTCGAAAGTACTTACAAACCATTCATTCGCCAGCGTAAAATTTTCTGCGGCTGCGAACAAGACAAACTGGGAATTACAGGCAGTTTACAAGTATTCCACTGCTCAGAAAAATGTTCTTACTAGTATGCGACTGCTTCTACAAGGATTTTTTTACGGGACTCTCATAAACTTTTAAACTACTCGTAATCCCTGTTTAACTTCTACACATCCTCATAAAAAAGTATGAAACATGGGAATTACAAGCAGATTACAATACTTATAAGCCATTCGTTCCCTACAGGAATATTTTTTGAGACTATGAGCAAAACAAACTGGGGTTTACAAGCAACTTACAAGTATCACTGTTATACAACTATGTCTCATAATAAACCGAAAAATTACTATTATTATTATTATGAAAATGCTTCTACCGGGCTATTACGAGATTCATAAATTAGTAATACTTTTAAGCTACTTGTAATCCTTTGTTTTACTTGCATAAATGCTCAGAAAATTCAAAATTTTGCATTTATTCAAATACAGTATCAAATATGCTAAGCATTTCAATTTAATATTAGCACAGTTCCAAAATACTTATAAGCAGTTCATTCCGTAGCGTAAAAAAGTTGTGGCTGTAATACATAATACAAACTGGGAATTACAAGCGGCTTACAACACTTACAAGCTATTCATTTCCTAGAGGAATATTTTTTGACACTATGAGCAAAACAAACTGGGGTTTACAAGCAGCTTACAAGTATCACTGTTGTACAATTATGTTTCATAACAAACTGAAAAATTCCTATTATTATTATGAAAATACTTTTACCGGGCTATTAAGAGACTCATAAATTAGTAATACTTTTAAGCTACTTGTAATCCTTTGTTTTACTTGCATAAATGCTCAGAAGTTTCAAAATTTAGCATTTATTCAAATACAGTATCAAATATGCTAAGCATTTCAATTTAATATTAGCACAGTTCCAAAATACTTATAAGCAGTTCATTCCGTAGCGTAAAAAAGTTGTGGCTGTAATACATAATACAAACTGGGAATTACAAGCGGCTTACAACACTTACAAGCTATTCATTTCCTAGAGGAATATTTTTTGACACTATGAGCAAAACAAACTGGGGTTTACAAGCAGCTTACAAGTATCACTGTTGTACAA
>JABXWE010021087.1:0-12431 GCA_014611495.1 Limonius californicus | reverse complement strand
AAGCATTCAAACCGAGGTTGAGCCTTCAAAATATTCTCAGTCCGTGAGAATATTCCAGTTCGTTGAAGAAACCGAGGTGGAACCGTCAAAATTATTTCAGTCCGTGAGAATATTCCAGTCCGTTGAAAAAACCGAGGTGGAACCGTCAAAATATTTTCAGTCCGTGAGAATATTCCTTAAAATCCGTGTACCTGTACGGTGCCACAAATATTCATTTTTGTGGAAAACTTCATCGTTGGGGTTACCTTGATTGATATCCAACAAGTTGTGCCAACTAGTGTCAATCAGGTTAACAGATCAGAGAAATAAGAGATTGGAGGTCTTATAAGCCGGTCAGACCAGGCTAATTTGACCTTTGATTTTCCTATTTTCCCGTAATTGGGAATTTCCGAACTAATTTAACAATACGTTATAGTCGATCAGGCCAGATTGTGCGTATTTTTAAAATTAGGCGTTAACAATTTCAAATACTCGCCGTACCGTAATGTTTTATTGTTACAATATCCTACGAAACATTTACATTCATTCACTGGCGAAATTACGAATCCAAGAACATTTCCCAGCAGCTGGATTTAACAAAACGTTCATTGACCCGCAAGGACACGCTACTAGGTGATAAGGTATTCTAACCAATGTGTGAACACTGCAAAGATTCAGATTAATAATTTTCGAAATACATTCTGTTAAACGTATTTAAAATAACTGCCAGGTGGCAACATATTTTATTTATTTATGTAAATACAGAACACACATGCTGCGCGCGGTCCACAGCTGTACCTGCCAGTGACCCGACCTTCCTTCCAGTGGCGTACCGTCCAGGATTTTGAATATATTGTTATTTTATTTATAACACCAGAATCACACATATTTTGCTTTTAATTGTACCATTTAAATAGAATAATCCTGTTATAACCATTACAGTCTCTCCGCATGTTATTACGAACTTCTGGCTCTGAGCTAAAACCAGGCAACCGTCCACCACATGGGCGGACCGTTACAGGGTTTGCCTATTTCTCACATGAGCCATGTCCATTTGGTATAACCTAGCTTTACGCCACTGTGGAAATTGCGTAAAATACATTCTCTTTTTATACTATTCATAATCGGCTTAGGTAAAACACATCCGGCTCGGACTGAATACTTTGAATCAATGCACTCATAAAATTGAAAACGATTCAATGAGAATTCTGTAATGCCGGCCCTTGCAAAATCAATCCCGGTCTGCCGCCACTGGCAGTTCATCACTAAAAACTACAATTGGAAGTGTTATTTTTTTCATTTTTGTTATCTTTTATAACTTAAAAACTGTTTTATTTTAATATATGCGTGTTTGAGTAGGTAATATCTAAAGCTTCAATTAACAAATACAATATTATGGGTAAAATGCTATTCTTGTTTAACTGGTTAATTCATTATTTAATATACCTATTAAAACTATTTATTCTTCGTATTAGAATGCATGTAAAAAATTTCTCTCTCCAACCAAAGAATAATAAATTTTAAAGCATTTTAAATACGGAATTAAGATAGAACGTTTAAAATATTTTCAAGACAAATCAGAAGACGTTAAATCTTTATTAATTTACTAAAACATATTAAACATTTTCAAAATGTATAATATCATGTTGCTCTCCTCTGCACCTGTGAAACGACTTTTTAGTACCAAATTTTAGCGCCCAAATTCTAACCCCTCGTAGAAACAGGCTGTCGGATAATACTTCCGACAATTAATGAATATTTAAAAAATCGCAAAAATACGCTGTGCAATGTTATGTATTTTTAACATTTTTGTTAATATATTTACAAATAAACATTTTTAAAACTGATGTGGCGTTTTCATTGTCATAAAAAGTGTAGTTGGTATGTATCTATAATTTTTAGGTACATTTAGAAAGTACTTGTACCCTGTACCTAGACACTTTTCTAAAAAATGTATCTGTACCTGTGTATTAAAAAAGCAAGTGCTTACCTGTTACAACACTGGTCCAGATAGCATGAGACACTGGTGTAGGAATTTCAGAGATGGTCGACCGAACGTGCACAGTGCGGAATGAAATGGGAGACCTTCTGTTGCCAATGATGATCTTGTGGAAAATGTGAATAAGAAAATTCGTTAAGATCGGTGTTATGCAATTTCGAAAATGGCCGCAATTTTTCTTAAATTTCACGTACGGTACTGTATGAACTGTATTGTCACGAACAGACTACCACAAACTTTGTGCAAGGTGGGTGCTAAGACGTGGACTTATGTTCAGAAAAACCAGCAAATGGCGTTTGTATTGAACTTCCTGCATTGCTACGAAACGAATGGCCGTGAGTATCTGAATCACATTGTGCATGGCCACGAGACCTCGTACACAAATGCTGAAACCAAGCAACAATCAATGCAGTGAAAGCTCGCGAGTTCGTCCAAAGGTAAAAAGTACAGCCAAACGTTCGTAAACCGAAAGTTTATTGTTCTGACACTGGAAAAGCGTATTGTTGATGGATTTCATCACTATTAATGCAGACGTGCATGAGATCTTACGAATTTTGTTGAGAAGGGCAGTTCAGAACAAAAGGCGACGATTGTTGACCTCTAAAGTCGTGATTTTAGCACGATAACATCCGATCGCACGCAGCGACGCGCACGGTGCAACTCACTGAGCAATTTAATTGTTAACTATTCTCATCCAGTCCCGACTGAGAGACGATTGATTATCACATCTTCCTCCACCAGCTGCATTTAACGAAATTTTAAAAAATCTGCGACTGTTTTCTCGTTAACGACGGTACAAAATTGGTTTTTGTCGTAAGCAGTAACCTTCTACGACGAAGGTATGCTAATAATTGTATCACAATATGATATTTATAAATACAGTTATTATGAGATTAATAAAAGAATATTAATTAATTAATTTTTATTCAAATTACCAAATAATACTAATCTTGTTTGGTGGTTTAAATTTAATTCCAATACTTTCTTTTTCATATGATTTATTATACAATATGTGAATATTTACATCCAACATTTTTAACATTTAAAAAACGACTTCTAATTAGTTGATTTATTTTTACATTTTACTATACAAATGGTTAAGGAACATAACAATTATGTACATATTTAAATATGCATTTTTCTCAATTTTTCATTGCGTTACGTATCCACTCTAGATGTTTCGCAACATCTGTAAACACAATGTAGCTCGATGTGTCACATATAATTTTTGTCTTTGCTGCCGCAGTAACCGACACAATTCCTCGCAACTGCCATACTGTATTTTGTCCTTTGCTGTCTGTCTTCGGGAACACCATTCCTCCGCCGGAATCTCCGACACATGTCGAAGTGCCTTAATATAAACTTATCAGATTACAATTATTTGATGTAAAAAGCTTACCATTTCTAAAACCTGCACAGTAAGTTGTTTCTGAAGTGAAAATGGAGAAGAAATCTTGATTTGAAAATATACACGTTTCGGTGGAGACGATTGGCATTGTTGCTTGCATAAGATTTTCCGTTATGGCGGCATTTTGATCGTAGCCCCAGCCTACCACAGTGCCTAAACAACAAATAAGTCAGTGCAGAAGTAATTTTGCCTTTCCTGGAACTGCTAAAAATATTGAAATACGTCCCGCAATAAGAACAATTAAATCCACCCGAACCCAATTAAAATCTACCAAACCATCCCAAATACAATTAGAGACATCCTCGAGTACAACTAGAGCCTTTTTGCATGCTACTAGGACAAGTGCACAACTTTATTAATTGTAGTAGTTTCTTTAATCACCATTTCATTACGAAAATGTACTGCTTAAAACAATTAACGGATATTTAACACCATAAAATAGCATATGCAAATTGTTTTTATATTTCAATTACAACATTTTTGCTTTTTTTCACATTTAAATTTGTTTGTGTAAGACCTAATGCAATCCTTGCTATAAGGTATAAACTACCCAGTTAATTTGTACGAATAACTACAGAAATCTCTAATATTCACACTTTATTATTCTTTAATTGTTCCTAAAATAAAAACCAATAATCGGTACGATCTTCACAAACAGCTAAAAAGGCTTGACATCTTGTTAGCAAGTTACATTACCAGAATTGCGGAATCGTATCCCATTCCTCTCTGAGAGCTTTTTTTATTGAAGTTGCCTATTTACAATCTACTCGCATGCGAGTGATGAGTAAATCTTATGTAGTTAAGATGTCAGTAAGGGAGTAAGGCCAACGCCTTTCTCCCCGTAAGCTAATCACTAAGAGTTCTGGATGGTTACACAGGTAGGTCTTGTGGCCATTGTCGTTTCATTCGTCTGGTGACGGTCGGCTGCTTGGAGAGCTGTTCTATTAGTTGGTTTCCATGTCCTGGCAGGTTGTATATGTATGTTCGGGCAAGTCTCTGGATCTCTGAGGCTACGTACGGAATTCTTAGGTCGATGTGAAGGGTTTCATTGGTGACGTACCATGGAGCGTTAGTTATTGCGCGAAGAATTTTTGACTGGCATCGCTGCAGGATTTTGGTGTGGGAGGCCTTAGCGTAGCCCCACAGATGGGCTTGATAATACATTTACATAGTAACAGTTTGTTCGAAAGTGTGAGTTGTGAGCGTCTACCGATGTGCCAATTCAATTGCTTAATTTTGAGGTCTATTTGTTTCCGTTTAGCTCTGATGTGTGTGCTTCAGGTTAGCTTATGGTCCAGATGTAGTCCAAGGTATTTGATGTCCGTCTTCTGAGGTATGGGAACATTGTTGATGCTATTTCGTGGACTTACAATGCGTTTGTTAGTGAACGTGATTTGAGCGGATTTATGGCTATTGACTGTAATGCGCCATTTATTAAACCAGTTCTGCAGGATGTATAGGTGAGATTGTAAATGGGCTGCTGCAATTATTGGGTTTTTGTTGACTGAGAGAATAGGTGTATCATCAGCAAACATGGCAAGTAGGGTATTGTCGGTTGTAAGTGTATCGGAAGTATACAAAATATAAAGTAGCTGCCCCAAAACGCTGCCCTGCGGCACTCCGAAAGTAGTTTTATGGTATTCAGAAGTTGTGTTGTTTACTTTGACTTGGAAGGTCCTCTCAGTTAAATATGATTTTAGTGTTAGGTATAACTGGCTTGGAAAATAGGGTTTAATTTTATAAAGCAGACCCGTGTGCCAGACTTTGTCGAAAGTCTGCTTTATAT
The DNA here is from genome assembly GCA_014611495.1 of Limonius californicus. Lineage (NCBI taxonomy): Eukaryota > Metazoa > Arthropoda > Insecta > Coleoptera > Elateridae > Limonius > Limonius californicus. Next base: position 7,259 of record JABXWE010021087.1, on the reverse strand, counting down.
CTAGGCATACCGTTGTACACACGCGCTTAGTCTCTAAGGTCTCGATAATAGTGTTAACAATTCGATGTCCTTGGTGAATAGTTGAATGATGCTGCCGGAAGCCAAACTGGTAGTTTGGGATAATTTGGTCTAGATCTACAGTTTCATGGATTTTTGTGAGGAGCAACTTTTCAAATATTTTGGACATGAGTGGCAACAGGCTGATGGGTCTGTAGGATGAGAGTTGCGTGGGGAGTTTGCCAGACTTAGGAAGCATAATGAATGAAGTAGCTGAGTCGTAGGATGCTGTTGTATATGGTGGTGAATAACACTAGAGCATTTCGGAGAAGGTTTTGCAAAACTTCTCCTACTATTAAGTCATAACCAGGTGCTTTACGAGAGTTGACTAGTTTGATTTGACGGCTTACTTACTGGTGAGAAGGGTCTGAGTGGTAAGGACATTTGGCAAGGCACATTAAGAAATGGGGCAATTTCGGTGTCATCGTTTTTCCCTACCGGTTGAGGTGTTGCGAAGACAGTAGCGGGATGGTCGGCCAATGTGTCTGCTTTTTCTTTATCTGATCTGGCCCATGTATCTTCTAGGTTTTTGATTGGAGGTATCGATGGTGTCGGTGTCTTGAACTTTTTTGTTGCCTTCCACATCTTGTGGTCGATAGGTGATAAGTTAGTGATGTAATACTGGAAGGTGTCATTCCTGACTTTTATTAGTTCAGTGTGGAGTTGGTGAGCAAGCCTATTTTATAAAGTCTTGTCTTTGCTTAGTTCGCTGCCACTATTTTCATGCCTTGAGTTTTTCTACGACGAGGTGTCGTATGTGACGAGGAATGTTGATTTCTACCGGGTGGGTGCTTGTTGTACTAGGTGTGACTTGCCATGCCGCGTTTTGTATCGTTATGGCTAAGTACTGGGTTGTGTCGTTTAGATCGTGTGCGTCCTTAATTCGGGTAGCTAGATTAACTTCGTGGTCCAGTATACTTCTAAAATAGTCCCAACTGGTGTTCTTGGTGCAGAGTTTTGGGGATGGTTCTTTGGTGATAATGGAGGTACTTAAGGTAATTAGAACTGGGGTGTGGTCAGAGGAGAAGTCATAGTTTGTTTCAACTTTGGTGTACGTGTTCTCCATACCACAGGAAATAGCGAAGTCGAGCAAATCAGGGATTTTACTTGTGTCTGAAGGCCAGTAAGTGGGTTCTCCGGTTGACAGGTAGTTGTAAGTGTGATTTTGTAATGCTCGTAGGAGGTTACGTCTTTTTGGATTAGTTAGTCTAGATCCTCAGGATACGTTCAGAGAGCTGTTTGAAGTTTCAAAATTGTATGTGGTAACAGCAACCCGACTTCCTAATGAATTTCATATATGTTCAATTGGACTACCATCAGGAGAATTTGCTGTCCAGTCTATTCTATTGATTCCTATTTCATTAAACGAGTTGTCCACGATGCTTGTTCGAAGTGGACGAGCATTAATAATAATAATAGTTCCCATTATTCCCCTGGGGGACGTAGGGTTTGGATATATTTCATCCAGACTTGCCTGTCATCTGCTATCCTCTTCAATTCCGGAATACTCTTCCCTGTTTCTACCTCCACAGTGCGTCTCCAAGATGTTTTTAGCCTCCCCCTTTTTCAGTTCACCATTTAGTGATTATTTTAGGAACCGCATTTTTAGTACATGTTTAAACACCTGTTTACAGGTGTCTGTAACTCGTGCTTAACTTTTTGCGTTACGAATCACCATTCACACCCGTATGGCAGGACCGGCTTAACTGTAGTATTGAACACTTTTATTTTCACATTCTCCTCAGGCCAGCGGACCTCCACACAGTTCTCGTGCTAGAAAACACTCCTCTGGTTTTGTTTATCTTCTTCTGGATATCGCTCTCTGTGCCTCCAATTTCTGTGAATTCACATCCTACATATGTAAAGCAGCCCACATTTTAAACTTTCTCTTCTTCTATCTGCAGCGTGTTTAATGCTGTGCTGTTTATAGTTAACAGTTTTGTTTTATTAATATTAATTTGTAGTCGCACCTTTTTTGATTCTTCTTTTAGATTTGTCAGTTTGGTTTGAATATCCTTCAATCTATTCCCCATCAGACACACAGCATCGGCATATTCTATGTTGTCTAATGCTTCAGTCAACTTCCAGGGTATTCCTTTTCCTTCTGTGATTTGGGAGAATATGTGGTCTATGACTATTAGAAATAGCAAAGGTTACAGAATTCAGCCCTGTCTTATGCCTGTTTTGGCTTTGAACAATTGTCGTGTTTGTCCATTATGTCCTCTGTGTAGCCTAGTGTGATTAACCTTATAAGTGTTTGAGCGACTCCCATATTTGCCAGCACAGTACAGATTGCCTCTCTATCTATGGAGTCGAAAGCTTGTTGGTAATCAATAAACAGAATATGTAAAGGTGACTGTAGCTCTTGTGACTGCTCTATTATAATTTTGAAAGTATTTACATTATCTATGAAGCATCGACCTGGCCTGAATCCCGTTGATGGCGCGTCTGAGGCTTTTCTACATGTTCTAGTATTCTGCTTAATATAATCATGTAGAAGGCCTTATTTACGACACGTAACAAGTTTATGCCTCTCCAGTTGTTACATGCACTCAAATTGACTTTTTTTTTGAGAATTTTGACCATAACACCAATTTTTCAATCGTCTGATAAAATTTCGTTACAGCATAATTTTGATATTAACGGTTCGGTTTTATTTGACTTACCCGATAGTTTGTTGATCATTTTAAACAGCACTTTGCTGTTTCTCGTATCTGCGGCTTGCTGTGCTACTGCTGCTATTGACTCTTCTTATGTTCGTTTAATTTGCTGGTTCATATGAATTATAGTCTTATTTTAATTGCCGCTCTTACGCCGATTACTATTTTATTATTTTATCTTTAGTCTGTTTCTGCCGACCGAAAACAGTTCTTAGAATCCTATGTCTGCTGATTTGGCCCTGAAGTTCCGCGTGGAATATTTGGTTCTAGAATTCTTGCAACATATTTCGTAATATGATGAAATAATCCAGTTGCTGCATATTCGCGTTGTGTTTTTTCGCCAGTCGACTCAGCGCCCATAACAAGCAGGGGCGGTTTGGGATTTCGATGGGTGTCCATCGCGTGAATTTTCGTATCGCTGTTAACACCGTGGGGCGAACAGAACCATCGACATCGGATTTAAAGAAATACGCTGGAATTTTAACCCTTGGAAGGCAATTCATTGCAAATTTGCTAATCGCCTTTGGCGGATTAATATCGAACCCCTTTCCTGACCCTTTGGATGTGCCGCTGCTGCGACAAATGCGAAGCGACCTCGTGCGTGCGAATTTTGCCTGCTTCCCGAAGAACCTAGGAACACCCCAAATTGTGCCTCTCTCTCTGCTCCCTACCGAAGAGAAAACTAAGGTAAAACTTGCCAATGTACTATACAGTGATTATTTCCACACGCTGGATTTGGAAGGCAATTAATTGGGAATTTTCTAATCGCCTTTCGCGGATTTATATTGAACCCCTTTCCTATCCCTCTGGATGTGCCGCTGCGGCGACAAACGCAAAGTGACCTCGTGCCTGCGAATTTTGCCCGCTTCGCGGAGAACCTAGGAACACCCCAAATTGTGCCTCTCTCTCTCTCTCTGCTCCCTACCCAAGAAAACTAAGGTAAAACTTGCCAATGTACTATACAGTGATTGTTCACCCCGGTTTACCAGTGCTTCGTTGGTAACTGAGAAATAGAACAGTTCGACTCCCTTGTCATATTAAAAGTGAGCCCAGCGTTTCATTACTCGTTAAGGCTAAAATTTAATTAATTTTGTAAACTCGAAAGTCGCTGGCTGCGTAGATCTGTTCATTAAAGTAGGTATCGCAAGCCAGGGGCGGCGAGCTTTGTGGTTTGGACGTCCAAACGATTTTTTGTTTAGCCCATAGTTGTTTCTCCTGCTTGTTCTAAATTGTACTATGTGTGTTACCAGTTTCAAGCGATAGAATTGTATTTGTCTTACAAATTCACCGTATTTTTTATTTCTGGTATATTTTATTGTATGCATGAACTTTGCAAGCTTTATACAGTGGAGAAGTCACAATACAGGTGAGCCCGATTGCGGTAAGCTGTCGGCTTCTCGGCCTTCCACGAGAACCTGCAATCACCTGTGATTTGGAAGGTGGCCCCCGTTAATTTTGATCTACCTTATTTTGTAATTGTTTCCCCCGTTTCAGTCGATATCCATTCTACTTGCCTTTCTTTTGGTATGCCCAGTATTTTCTTACACGTCCCAATAAATGTTTGTTTGCATGCTTGCCATACTTCTTCCACGTTTGAATTCTAATTTATGTTATCTGTTGTGTATGCCTTCTTCGTAGCGAGTTCTTTCAGCTTGTTCGTATTACATTTTGCTCTATTAATCTTGCTAATCTAATCTAAGCTTTCCAACAATTAGATGATGGTCGCTGCCAATATCTGCCTTTCTCTTGTTGCGCACGTCTAACATACATTTTCTCCATTCCCTGCTAATATAAATATGGTCTATCTGATTTTGCATTTTTCCATCAGGTGAAACCCAGGTAGTCTTGCGGCACGCTTTGTGTGCAAACACTGTTCCTCCAATCTGTCAATCATATATCGATTACTTCCACAGTTTTCGTTCCGTGTCCCGCATCCATGTTTACCCATTAAGTGTTCTATGTGTACGTTGTCGCTTCCTGCCTTTGCATTGAAGTCTCCCATCAGAATGTTTACATCATTTTTGTCTACTTTGGATAGTGTTTTATCTAATAAATTGTAAAACATTTCTTTCTCGGTGTAGAGGATCAATTCTGTTGGGGGCATAACATTGTATAATTGTAGTTTTTCTAGAGCTAGTTTTCAGTTTCAGCACTATAATTCTCTCCGTTACTGGTTTCCATTCGAATATTGTGAATTTTAGATGTTTTGATATTATTATTGCTACTCCATGTTGGTATGGTGCTTTCTCTTCGCTTATTCCCGAATATATTAACGTATTGCCGTTGTCTGTTGTGATTTTTCCGTTTCCTATCCATCTGCTCTCACTTAAACCCAAGATAGATATTTTATAACGTTCGATTTCTTTTATTATTTGTTGGGTCTTCCTACTTGATGCATAGTTTGTACATTCCATTGTCCAGTAATTATTTTGTGCACGCTAATCTTTGCCCGAGGATTATCATGCATAAACCGAAATTGTTCTCCCACTACTGCTGGATACTGAATGAAATAACGATTCGGATGACCTCCAATATTGATCTCGGACCATATCATTCCACCTTCGCCTTCATGTTGTGGCTGTCCATGCTCACGCCAAATGAAAACACACCTATTATCTGATTACGAAGTGAATCTTGACTCGTTAGTAAACAACACTCATCCCCAGTGATTATGGCCACAATTGCTCTGCTGTTCTACCCACATTCCGTGGCCTATATTATAATTTACAGTGAGTGGAATGCCAACTAGTGGTCTTCCAACGTATAGGCCGACGTTATGAAGACGATTTTCAGTAGCAGCAGCAAACTCACCTCGAAGATGGGTTGAATTCACAAAAGTTTGATTAAATGTGCAAGTTGCGAGAAGTAACAATTATCTCTTGGTGTTGTCGAAGCTGGCCGACCTTCTCCTTGTCTTCGCCGAACATGTCCTGTTTCCAAAAAGTGATTCCAAAGTCGAGAAATTACATTTTGGCTCCCTCAAACACTTGGACAACAGTTTGCTGTGTTCCTCCACCTTCCAAGCCTCCAATTCAAACAGATCATGGTACTATTCCATTCTTAATTGCAACTGAAACTTAGAATCAGCACTAGCAACGAAGAAAGTGATAATCAGAACTGTGACTTAGAGCGTGTTGACGCGCTTTACTACCCACCAGCGACGACCGCGTTTCAATTTGCAAATAAAAGCACGAAAAAGAGCTCAGTTTCTTGTTTAAAAATGTTGCAGTAGTTGGGAGATGTAATTATTGCATATAATATTGGTACTCCGCAAATGGGATGCTTTAATTATTTTAAAAATTGATTTAAACTAAACATATCAAGGCTTCAAATGACTGCTATCGATAGTAGTTGGCAGAAACTAATTGGTAAATGCGAAAATCCACATTTAAAAGAATCTGTGAAGATAATATCCGCGCAACTCTGATATTTTCGCATGTGATTTCAGCTCGATGTTTTTCTAAAGCAAAGATATGAAAGACTACAAATTCAAGGCATTTGTTCTTTATGTGCAAAGCGAACAAACAAAATAGCGCGCTTATTACAAAGGAATAAAATAAACACAGTGTTCAAACTACACGCCAGTTGGTCTACCACACACTACAATAGAACTACGGAAACAAGAACATATCAACGACTGCAGACACCTTCGAAGAACAGAATCAGCTCTGGCTGAACACATTACCAACACAGGCCACAAGATAAACTTTCAAGAGATGAACAGTTTTTGCACGTGTACAACACTGAGGCCGACGCCTCGTAAGTGAAGCTGTAGAAATAGAAAAACTCCGCCAGAATTTCAACCCAGAAGAGGTCCTTGTTACTGTAGGTAACCCTTGGAAAAGAGCATTAGAACAACACAAAATTACAGCAGAAGAATACGCACCACAGCAGGGCATAACCAACCAATGGGCACCAGCCAACAGAAAACAGTGCACAATTCGAAACTCCTATAAATACCGGATCCGCCGGTCCAGCACTCATTACGGTCTGATAATGCTCCCTGCAACGGTTAGCGAAACGTCAGCATCATTCAATTCCAAAACGATACAGTCAAAGCACGAAGAGATGACTACATTAGACACAAACCGCGGAAGCCTGAAATATCACAATCAAGTTTAAGAGAAATAAAATCTATGAATTATAAGGTCTATTTCTTTTTCTGTTTTCAAAAATATGAATATTCATTTGTTAATTGTTTGCTGCCTTACTTCGTTGAAATTCATACTTTATATATTAATAATAATAAAAGGCGATTTCAACAGGTATTTATTTTTATTTTTGCTTTATACGTATTTCGACATACAATATGTCATTATCAAAAGCATTTAATGAATTAAACATTTGTAGTTGCTTGGGTAACAGCACACTGGATCTTGGTTTTGGGCTTGGCTCAAGTACATTTAAAGTAAGTTATAAAACAACAAAAAACACTTTCAACACCTTATTCAACGCAAAAGACAGAACTAACGATTTTTTAAAATCAGGTATTTACAAATTAAACTGTTCACATTGTAATTATGTATACATAGGTCAAACAAT
>JABXWE010021086.1:0-26227 GCA_014611495.1 Limonius californicus | reverse complement strand
ATATATATATATATATATATATATATGTATATAAGTTGAAGGTGCATGTTGCCTGAACGGCTAGTATGTAAGGGACGCCTGCACTCCCCTGAAGTAATGCGAAAGTGGTTCGGGGGGGGGCGGGGGCGGTAGTATGAATGAATGGGAAAATAAGTACAATGTTTTACCAGACACAGTACGCAGTTAGTTTGAACTACATAAACAACGAATTAATTAAAAGTGCAAACTCTGAAATACGGAGGAAACAAAAACATTCCTTTCAAATGCGTAAAATAAATAAATAAATATTTACCAGAAAGCCGTTTTACTCCTTGCTGTGTGAGAACGTTAAATGTTCTGTAGGTCATCGGCAATTGCAATGCATATTTAAATATGCATATCTAGGAGTATTTCGTAAAAAAAATATATTTTCTTTCGACAATAAAAATGTCAAAGCAAGCAGTTTAATGGCCATTGCAAATATAAATTTGCGTAAAAAAACAACATGAGGAGTCTTCCAAAACAGTAAACAAAATTAATTTTAACTTCTAAATAAACAAATACGCTAGTATACACGAAGGCCGAAAAACAAATGGAAAGATCATGTCCAAAACTTGAAGGGGAAGAAGAAGAAGAGTAACATACACAGAAATTAGCAATATTTAAATCGATTGAAATAATATAACAATAACAAAAAGGTAACTACTGCGATTTTGATTGAAAGACAAGTTGCCTTATTCTCACAAATTCTTATTCAAGCTATAATTCTAATGTATAATGACTACATACTAAACAATTAAAGTTTAGTTAATGGGTTTTGAGTTCAGAAACATTAAAGTCGAAGTTTTCAAAACGTACTGCAAGACGAGCTTCGTTATTATGTAAACAGCCAATTTATTACGTTTTGGTCGCCTCCATCATGTTACAATTTACATAACCAAATTCCTTAACCAAATTCCTTAGAGCCATTTTCAGAATATATTTTTCTGGCAGGCGACACCCCAAGTGGTAATCGGTTAACTTTGAAAATGCCTTTAGGCCATGCTACAATGTTAGCTGATTCCTCGTCTAAACGAAATTGCGCGTATGCCATACTAAGAACAATTTTTGTAAATTTTTCTCCCCCTTGCAAAGCTACGAAAATCTCTTCAGTCCTATGTAATGGGTATTTGACTTCTACTAGGTGTATGTTGAAGTAGTTTTATAATCACCGCATAAACGAATCGACCCATTAGCTCTTAATACCGATACTAACAGCTTACACTAAAGAACTGCTCTCTATTTGCGATATAATATTGCCCTTTACCAACCGTTCCAATTCTACCTCCACTTTTTGGCATGGCATCGGCTTTTATATCCAAATGGATTGTTTCGTGCTCCACTATCAACTTGCATGTCTAAATTTATAACACTTATCTGTTTTTTTTTATTGAAGCTTTTGTCAGATCAACATTGCAGTGTTATATATAACAGGTTTGAGTAGTTAAATATGACTAAGACTATGGTACGTATACATTATGTGCGTTCCAAACATAGGCTTGCAAGTAGCTGTGTGTAGTAGTAGCGGCCTCGGGGACTCGAAGGTGATGGTTGCTAGTTTTCATCATTTGAGATAACGTCTTGAGGGAGTTGTCTCTTCAGTCTGTGATGGATGTTACACTGTCCAAGATTGTAGTGAGTTGCTCCTTCACAGGTGGCAATGTTTGAGAAGAAGGTCTTAGTGTTCGAGTTGATATGGTCTTGGATTGGGGCGACACCTAATTCGTGGTGGAGTTGTGCGTTTCGGATATACCATGGATCATTCACAGCGATTCGTAGGACCTTGTTTTGGAATCGTTGTAAATTGAGTATATTTGTTTTGTTCGTGTTGCTCCAGACAGGAAAGGCGTAGAGTGCCAGGGAGTAATGGAGTAAAAGCCATAATTCCTAAAAAAATGAACAAGCTATGTACATTCCTTGTGCGGCTCTCATCCTTAATTTGATTTGTAAAAATGATGCTTCTTCAAATGCTAACATGAACACATTTTTCGGAATCGTTCAAGGATTTTATACGTTTTTTATGAATTCGACGACTTTAAAAGGTCATGCAGACGCACGATGGGCCTTAAGAGCAAATGCTATCAAGGAATTGCACCAACAAATACCCCAAACTATACGATACTAATTAATTTGAAAAATGAGCAATCATTGCAATACGCTGAAATTGAAAGCATACTGAAACAAATAAATTTAAAATTCTTATGTACGTTAGCTCCATGGAATTTAATATTGCAAGAAGTTAATAAAATAAACAAAGTTTTGCAACCAAAAGCGATAACTATAATTAAAGCTTTACGTTTAATACAAGGATAATCTAATTATAGATAATTACAATACATGTAACATTATCATTATACTGCCAAACGCTGCCTGCTCAATCCCATTCTCCAATCCTCTCTGGACTGAGTCATGTCTTCGTTCAGGTTTCGTTTTCCCATCGCTTTCCTTAAGCCTTCATTCCAGGAGCATTTTGGTCGTCTTCCTTTCTTTTTTCCTAGAGGTTGCCACTGAAATATTCTTTGTGGCCATCGATTTTAGGATATCTAGGATGTATTGTTGTTATAGAGTTCATAGTTATCAAATGGGTGTTCATGTTTATTTCAGTCAGGGCAAGGCAAAGGAAGATGTATTTCCTCTCCCGTTGAAACCTTTTTTTCTAATATTAATTGTAGTGTAAAAAGAGTGGTCCGGTACATAGCCACTCTCATCTTCACTTATACTGTAGCCAACATTTGCTCTTACTTCTTCTTGGAGTATCTTTCCAAACAACCTACTAATACTACCAGTAACACTAAGGCCTCTACAGCAATCAGGGTCCTTTCTGTTTTCCTTTTTAAAAATCGGAGTTATATAGGTAGGCTTTTTTCCATTCCTGGGGGATCTGCACTAATTTAACACATTTGTTCATTAACTTCGTAATTCGACAATTTCTTTCTCTCCCTATTTTACTAGCTCTGTAGCTATATTACTTGTTCCTGGCGATATTGAATTTTTCATATTCATAATATGTTTCTCAGTTTCTTTCTCTGTTATTAGTAGGTAACTGTCACCTCCTTCTTCTATTGTATATTGTATCTCCTTGTATTCGCTGAGGGTTTCTGTCAGTAACTTTTCATAACGGTTTTCCCATTCTCTCATACTTATTAATTGACCGCCTTGTTGTGTATTATTTGTCTTCATCCCTTTGACTGTTTTCCAAATTTCTGTAGACCGAGATCCTCCTATCATGCCTTAAATCTGAATACATTTCTGTTACCAATACTGGTTTTTTATTTCTTTAATTCTTCTTCTTAGTTCTTTCTTTTTTTCTTTACATTCCTCTCTCTTTTCGCGTGTTTGTTTAGTTAACCACCTGTTATATAATTTTTTTTTCTATTATCAGTCTTTCTAGCTCTTCTGTCACCCAAAAAGGTTTTGGTTTCTTTTTCTTCTTATCTGTACTGTAACGTTCCACCCGGTGGCTTATACGGGGCGCGAACGCTCCAAAATTTATAACCTGGGTAGTCTCTCGTGTTGTCCAGAATTTAATTATAAGTGCTTGGAAAAAATAAATTTATTAACTCTTACGTAATGGTATATGTACAAAATATCGATAAACTAAATAAATATTACACTCGAATCAATTATTAACAAATAAAATAGATGTCTCCGCCACTGGTTTATCCTGGTAGGCCCAATGGTTCGTAGGTCCGGGTCGGTAGAACGACTGCAAACTGGCTCTGGTAGGTGAAATAGCTTCTCAAGTGGACAAAATGTCCGCCGCTGTCGCCGGTACTAATCAAACCCAAACAAACCAATTAGCTTTAAGTTGTTTTTGCCAAGGAAGTAACTTTCTTGCGAGGGTGATAAACGGTATTCGGGATTATTAACAGTGACTGTTAAACTTTCCAGCGTAAGAATTTATACTTAATCAGTGGGAAAATTTTCCTTACTTAAAACAACGTGAACTTTGTTAACAACCAGTGACAATTTCTGTACCGAGATGCACCTGTGTCTCGTTAGATGTAAATAGCTCCAGAATAAACAATCTGTGTGTATTGAATTGCAAACTTTACTGTAATAACAGGAGATTTTAATTAAATCAGTTTTCCTGGAAGTTAAAACTCAAACTACGCGTTTTTAACAGTGCAGTTGTGGTATAGATAATTCAACCTTGCTTTGCGTAAATATTACTCGGATAGGATTCTGACTTTTACAGTGAAAATATCGGGCACACGGAAAATGCACTATAATTAGTCGGTCAAAATTCTCCAGCCTACTAACGAGAATGGGGCTAATTCCCCTACAAATTTGCATAAAATTACTTTGCGACAGAATTTGTAGATCGCTTTGAGCTGTTCAAAATACTCCAGATCAATTCAAATCTTCTAGCGGGACTTACAAAAATTGGCACTGGTCAAGAATATGGGTCCCAAACCAAGTTCTAATTTATGTTCTAATTAGATAATGTAAACATCTGCTAACCTAACCTAACCTAACCTAACCTAACCTAACCTAACCTAACCTAATCTAACCTTACCTAACCTAACCTTGACCAGTACCAGGTTTAGTTAGGTTAGGTTAGGTTAGGTTAGGTTAGGTTAGGTTAGATTAGGTTAGGTTAGGTTAGGTTAGGTTAGGTTAGCAAATGTTTACATTATCTAATTATAACATAAATTAGAACATGGTTTGGGACCCATATTCTTGACCAGTACCCAAAAATTTGACGTCTTGTGAAATTTCTCCACAAATTACGACAAACCTTGTACAGGGTGTTCAACTAATAACAACAGTAACTATTAAGGCTTATTTACATCGTCGATTCAGACACCGACCTTATAAGCAATAATAATCTTTATACAGCATTTTCAATTGATCTTAACCGTTTCAAACACCGGCACGAGAGCAATAAAAATGTCTGTCACAGGGAAAACGGACTACTGGGCACTCAAATGAACAAGCAAAGCAAGTTAAATATTTATATCTACTAACTTTACTGTCAAAATGTGCTAGAAATCCAACGATTTCGAACAGCGGTATAATTTAACAAACCATTTTAACCCGTTACAGTACTTCTACTTATCTAATTCCTTGCAGCAAATGAGGGACGCCGTATGGGAAAATATTGTTTATAAGAGTATATATTTGGCTTGAAATGGAAGAAATGGAATTGTTTACAGATTTTGAAAACAAACGAAGCCAAATTATTAAAATGGATGATCAATCTAAGTTCCTTATGATGCTAAATATGTATTTACAGCAGAAATAAAAATACATAGTTTAGTTCAGTCCTATCCAAATTTAGAAGTTGAATTGGCAATTGTCCTAGTTGTTGTTGTCCTATCTGTTACTGTAGCTTCTGATGAAAGTAAACCTAAAAATTATCAAAACATATTTAAGATCAAGTGGCGATCTTAAATATGTTTTGAATATTTTTAGTTTTACTTTCATCCAGGAAAACAGTCAAATATGGCAATTTTATCAATCGAACAGGAATTCAGAAAACAAATTAATTTTGGTAAAATAATTGCTCTATTTGATTCACTAAAAGCAAGAAAAGCAAAACTTTAAAAAAGTTTTTATGCTGGGGATTTATTTGTATATGTATTATTGATATTATTTTTTCTCTATTATTAAATTAAAGTACTAAGAAATTTGTAATAGTCTAATTCATCTCATGTGTAATACTTATTTTGATTTTCTTTGGTTAAGATCGGTGTGATATTTATTATGTTCCTACTACTATTGTACTATGACTGCGTTCTGTGATTTTTTTATGTATTAATTAATAAATTTATTTTGTCCCCAAAATCATTTATTTATTTATTAGAAATCAAAAGCTATGTATATAGAGGCGAAAATGTAACCTCCTGCCTCAGGTGAAAATACTCTTTGTTGTTATATAATTTACAAATGAAATTACAATACCAAATGAAGTCCTGGGCTAATTTCCTTCGAAGCGACTGATTCCTTGTGTATCATGCAACGTATTTAAAAATATTTAGAAAACAGGATTTAAGAATACTGGTTAAGCAGATATTATTATATTTTTTATAAAAATAAAACACTGAAAAATACCGAGTAGGTTATTTTGTAAAGGGCTAAACTAGTCTAGTAACCAAAAATTAGAGTATTCGTAACTGTATTTACTTTTCACAAATGGTAAATAGAATGTACATCAAGAAATTTTAACAAAATAGGATTTCAGATAATGGGTGCCATTCAAAAATGAATTTTTACGTTCAAAATTTTTCAATAGTGTTGGTAGTAGGGACCTCGATGGGATTGTGCGAATACGCGCTATAAGTCGAGGAGGTCACAAACCCCGTTTGAGGCGACCGTATTTCACTTAGTTAAGTTTAGGGTTCATGTTACATGAATGGTTAGTGTGTTAGGGACGCCCGCACCCCCCCCCCCTGAAGTAATGTAAAAACGGTTCCGGGGGAAGAAGTTCAGGTGTCCGTGGCCTGTGAGGAGGCCCGTTATTATCCTGATTTGTCTTCTGCTTAGATTCAGAATATAGTCTACCGATTTAGGCGTAGGGTTTTTGATGAAGGCTCTAGTCTGTCTGGGTGTGAGTCTGGAGGTCCAAGAGTGCTTACATTGCGCGTTTGCGTGATTCCAGATCTCGTGCCTCACATGTTTGGGAGCTATTCCAAAAGCTGGCTCAGGATCTACTAAAAGCCACAGCTAGGGCATCAGCTTCCTCATTGCCATTTATTCCACTATGGCCCGGAAGCCATAGGATTTTCACGTAATTCTCAGCTGAGAGTTTGACGAGTGTGGCTTGACATTCTTCAACAAACCTAGACCCTATCTTGGGAGATATTAGGGCCTTAATAGCCGCTTGACTGTCCAAGCAAATATAGATGTATTTACCTCTATAATTTCTATTGAGGTTTTCGTTTGCGCAGGCAGTAATCGCGAAGATTTCTGTCTGGAAGAACGTAGGATATTTGCCTAGGGCAAATTAATTTTGAAGCTGGGTTTGTCCCCTTATACACCGGCGGCGCCGGTACCGTATCTATTCCGTGACCCATCTGTATACAAATTAGGCCACCGGGTTTAAAGTATGCGCCTCACGAAAATGTATTTATTTTTAAGATATCTACAAGCAGATAGTTTTTTATTATTTAAGTTATGCGGCCATGGCTAGGAAAAAGGGAGAGAGGAAGACCAAAAATGAGGTGGGCCGGCAACATAAAAAGGAGAAGAGAAGGGCGGACGACAGAAACAAATGGAGGGAACTCGGGGAGGTCTACATCCAAAGATGGATTGAAGAAGGCTGAAAGAAGAAAGAAGAAGTTATGCAATTGAAACTTGGTACTAAACTATTTTTAGAGATATGATAGTCACCTTCTTCTTCTTTTATACTCGCCATATTGGATTTTTAGTTTTTTAAATTGATGTTTTTTCTGAATAGAAACTATTGATCCGATATTTTGCATTACGAATCTTGTAGTAACGAAATATTTAATTCTATAAAATGTTTACAGACTTACTTTAAGTTTTACAGTAGAAAAATAATTAACGATCGACGACTGGCAATAATTTTAAGCTGTTTGAGTGAGAAAATGTATTTTAGCTAGCAGCGTATATAGTAGTGGCAGTTTGAGTACGAAACTATATTACGTTTTGGGTGTATCAGAAATAGATACAAATATTTAAACCAGTAATAGATTGGATCAAGTGGAATTCAATGGTACTATTCATTTTTCAGAAATCATTAAGTTTATTTTTAAGAATTAAAAAATAAAATAAACTTTGGTTTGAGAACTGCTGATGATACATAGAAAATGCATTTAAGCTGTAGAAGGTTATTACCTAATTGTAAAGTAAATCCCAAGTGCCAGACACGTAAAAACTTTTCTGGCTTGTGATAACAACAACAGACTGAATAGAAATTACTGACCTACCTAATAGTATTGGTTTGTGGCAGAAATTTTTTGCACTTCAATCTTACTCTCCTTTGCATAAAATGTCTTTGAACTCAAATTTTTGTGATTATCCTGCGGTACTCAAACGATTTTGTGTCAAATTTTCAATTATTATTTTCTCATATCTTAAGGGTACCATTGCCAAAGAAATGTTTTTTCTAGTTTGTATATATTGCAATCTACCATCGGATTTAACTTTTGTACCTATTTCCGATACACCCTGTATATTGAGCAAAAAGTTGTAGTTCCAAAGCTCTCGCTTTCACTGACTTAGACTGTAATTGAATCTGTAACTCCTGTTTTAGTAAGTAAGTTTCCAATTTTTTAGCGCATATGTTAAGCATAACTACACCCAATTAAAAAGAAAAGCCTGCAACAGAATACAATGGAGAGCTGCTGCAAACCGTTCATTCGACTGACAACTTTGATAGATGGATGTTCTTTATTTTGTATACTCTGCATGAGATCACAACTAAAGGCGACATGCACAATCTTAGCTGGTTTAAATTGAATAAAGTTTAATTATTTTTTTATTACAATATTATTGCAGACGTGTTGCCTTGGCGCATTTTACAGACAAAAAGTGGTATTGTGTTTTAAGGCTTGAGGTCAAGGATTTCATTGCGTTAGCTGTTCAACGTAAAAGTGGTCCTCATCTTTTTTGTCACCTCCAAGGTGACACACCGGAAATTTTCTCGGTAGGCCCGAGTGCGTAAATAATACCACTTTTCTTTTTTCGTAACATGGTCTACGTGTGACCGTTGATGTCAATATCTGTGTCATGAACAGAGTAAGGTCTGGGTCACTTTGCGGTTTAAACTTTTCGCCACAACGTTGATTTTTGAAAAATGTCTATTAATAACATCATTATAACTCGTTTTGGCTCAATTAAAAATGTATTTAAGCTTTTGCTAATCGTGTCAGGATGTCGAAATTGTCACAACTCGTAAAAACCGAAATCAATTATAGTGTTGCAAGTTGAAAAGTAGATTTATATTAAATGGCGTAATTTTAAATAATCTGCTTAACTTATTTATATGATTTTCTGTTACATAAATGGATGTTTAAGAAGATATTTAATTTTTTTTGTAAATGTCAACCAACGTGACAAAACAACAGTAAAAACAACTGGTATCAAATTAGTGTGGCTTCCTGCTGCGTGATATTATAAAATTAATTAATTTGGCAATAACAAACCGATTAAAATATATTCTCGTAAGACTAATATATGTACCATAAAATAGAAATTTGAAGGAACACTATATAGTTATTACATCTCTTTCATAAAGTATTTATATTAGCTCTACTGGAATAACTGTATCACATTTATCGTATTTATTCTAGAATTAAGAAATGTTTTGTGTTGAAGATTGAACTCTATGTATAAAATGTAGTAATTTTACTTATTTAACATATGACGTGCTACACGACTTTTTATATACATAGTATTGTATAAATATATAATAATGATTTAGTCATAAAAAAAAATAACAATATTTTATATATTTTCTTCAAAGAATTATGACTTCTTATGAAAATGAATAAGCAATCTAGCATATTGAATTCTCTTGACGTTTTCAGAGGTTAAAGTTCCCCCCTTGGAGAAAATTGATCGAACATAAACAAAATGCGTTTCGTCCTTGGTATCCATAAACATTTAGGTATATAAACTCGAGAAAAAAATCATTTCTGTATAGTATTCAACAAGATTCCTATACAATTTCTAAGTTTGTATACAAAAGTTTTGGCTCGGTTATCCAGAATGGTTGGATTTAAGGTAAGCAAAATTATTTAGGAGTATATTATTTTTAATTTGAGAAAACTAGCTGATTTATTTTGAAACGCATCTAAAATACGAAACAATATAGAGATACTGTCTCTGAAATCATTGAAGGGAACCTGTAATTGCAATGGTTTGCTTTGCATCAACAGAAAACAAAATTAACATTGAAATTCAGCTATCAAATAAAAATATCTTTGATAAGCATATTAAGACAAGTTTCATCCAATTAAAACAAATTAATGTATTAAATTAGTATCGAAATTGATATGTAATACTTTGTCGCGATTATACGAATTAATATACTGATAAACTCGCTTTTGATCCGAATCTATTGAAGAATTGAACTCATAAGATATAGTTTCTATTTTTCATCGACTTCTCAACAGCATAGCACCGAATTTATGTTGCAGTATTTGATCACTCTGTATGAATAGCTGAAACACTACTTCAGTTTCAATCGTATTTTATTGTATAAATATAAAATAAAATAGCAACAGTGTGATAACTTGTATGGCATTTTCTGAGTTATAAAATAAGTTTAAGTATATCCCAAAAGAACTAAACAGCATATTGTGGTTCATTACGTTCGCTGCCCTATGGGTCACCGGTGACCTACAGACGCAGTTAAGTCCTGTAGGTCACTGGTGACTTACCGAACTAAATGGGTCCTGTAGGTCACCGGTGGTCTCGCTCATTATTCGTATAATAAACGGTTATACACAGTATTTACATTAGCAGTAGGTAGTAGATAAATTGCAACAATCAGATAATATGCGAATATTTTTCTTGATTTATTGATCTATTAAGTTACTTTACATGCACGCCACAGGTATAGGAGGGAATGTCACAACGCTTTCTGGGGAACTACGGGACTGTACAAAAAGAGATGTACGATTTTTTCTTTTAATAAATTTTAACACTAGGACTTTTCAAAATGGCACTTTACGAGGTCTTAGCCGTTGCCACTAATTCCAAAATGTAATTTGTAATATATTTTTTTTAATTACTCTTCACTGTATGTAGTATTTAGAGTGCTTAAAAATTACTTAAATTGATATTACAAATGAATTAATTCTGTTACAGATTATGACTCTTCTTGTTCTGGCAATCTTAATGACAGCAACATTTGCACAATTTGGTGGCGGACATCATGGGCATGGTGGACACGGAGGATATGGTGGTCATGGATTTGGTGGACATGGAGGATTTGGTGGACATGGTGGACATGGAGGAGGCTTTGGCGGACACGGAGGAGGCTTTGGTGGACACGGAGGGCATGGATACGGAGGGCATGGACACCACGGTTCACATCACCATCATCACCATCACCACCATGGCGGATTTTTTAAATAAAATAGTTAATTGGAATTTTACTTAATTATCACTATTGCATTAGGTTAGAAACTAGTCATAGTTGTTTAAAATTAAATGTATTTTTATTATTTATTAAAAAGAAATAAAGGAAATTAGAGGAAGCCGTGGTATTCGAATTTGTTAAAAATATTGTTTCTAATAAATAAGCGAATATCTGTTAAAATCAATTTCGTCAAATTAAAGTACTATAAAATTAATAAACTTTGGAAAATATTTAAAGCGCAGTTTAGCTAACGTTGCCGAACATAAATCCATATTTAGTTTTCTACAGATTGTAAGCTTTTCTTGCGTTAAATGTAGGCGGACAAAAATCTAGTTAATTAATAATGTGTACGAGATTACACATAAACAAAATTGTATTGATAAAATCGGCGGCACTGTTTGCGCCTTACATGTAGGCAACTTAACACCTCCTGTGTTCAATATTATTTATTAAGAAAAACAATACGCTAAACCGTGAGTTATAAACTACTAAATATATAATTACCTTACATAAACTTGCTTTGCGACATAGGTACAACACAAATTTCCAAGTGAAATTCACAGATATAATAAGTGACAATTTAACATTCCACTGTTTTGAAGCGAATTTCCAAATATTAAAATGATGCCGTCTGTAAATTAGTATACCCTCTACGAAAACACTACTTCTTCTTCTTCTTCTTTATTCAGGCCCTGTCGACCATCCTTGCACATAGGCCTCCCCTATCGTGTTCCAGTGTTCTCTATCTTGTGCCAGCTGTATCCATTTTGGGCCTAAAACTTTTTGACGTCGACAATCCATCTCACTTTTCGGCATCAGCTTTTTTTTTCCTTTTCATGGCCTCCATTGTATGATCTGTTTGGCCCATTTTTCTTCACCCATTCTAGGTACGTGTCCAGTTCCTCTTCTGTTTTGTTATTTTAATTACAACGTCTTCCACACCTGTTCGCTGCCTTATCCATGTGTGTCTTTTCTTGTCGTGCATAGATATACTCAGCATTATCCGCTCCATTCCTCATTGGGCTATTTTCATTTTGTTGACTACTACTCTTGTTAATGACCCCGTTTCTGTGCCATACGTCATTAATGGTATAATGCCAAGATAAAAACCATAGTGACGAAAATCGAAGAATTCTACGACGATCTTAATAAATGCCTAAAGGAAAAGAGTGCCCGTATTACACATTAACAGTCGATTTTAATGCTAAACTGGGTGTAAAAAAGGATCCGGAAGAATGCAATATGGGCAGCATGGACTGGGAAATCGAAACAACCGTGGAAACACGTTACTAAACTTTCTAGAAAGCAACAGCCTATTTGCAATGAATACATTCTTCTATAAAAAGACCTGGATAAATCCAGACGGGAAGACCCGAAACGAGATAGATTATATTATATCATCGCATAAATACATATTTAACGACGTGACAGTACTAAGTCGATCTATCACTAATAGTGACCACAGATTAGTTAGAGGTAGGATGGTGATAAACGTAAAGCTAGAGAAACAAAAACTTATGAGGCAAAATATGAACAAAATAAACACCTGTAAGCTAAAAAGCAACAAAGAGCAATACTAACAAAAAATAAAACAAGAGCTCCCTGATAACTTATATGAGAAATAAGCGAAACCATAACAGAGACTATGAAAAAAGCAGGGACCTAAGTGGCTAAAGAAGAGCCCAAAAGAAAAGTGCAAAAAGTCAGTGCTGAAACGAGAAAGCTAATGGAAGAAAGAAGACAGCTAGTAACGACAGGAAAAAGAAGCTCAGACAAATATATAGGGACCTAAATAAACTAATAAAGCAGAATTTGAAAAAAGACGTAAGAACTTATAAAGAAGAAATAATTAAAACAGCAATAAAAATAACGCAAATTTCAAAGTACTAAGAAGAAGTCCCTCTTATGGAAAGAAAAAGGTAATAAAGTTGAGAGACCAAAACGGAAAAACAACCACAAATATAGACGAGATCACGGGAAATTGCGTAAAAGATCTATGGAAACCTATATAAATCAGCATATTTAGAAGGGGAGAACTAGGAAATAAAAAACCAAGAATAATAAACGTAAATTCGGATGATATACCCGAGATAACAGTACAAGAACTAAAAAGCGCATTCGAAGAAATGAAAAATGGACCAGCTCCGGGAGAAGATGGAGTAATCATAGAACGAAAACACTACTATAACCCAAAAATTAAAACAACTATTGTACGTATAATACTTAATAATACAATAAACCCAAACCTAACCTTGAGACTAATAACCAGACAGCGAATTATCTCCACTAAAAAATTGTTAAATATATGGGTATACATGTTTTAAGAATGTTAACGAGAATATCCGTTTTGGATGTCTAGGAATCCAGAAAAAATTTTTAAAATGTCTGTTCGTGTTTATATGTACCGCCCTTGAATGCTTAAAACGGTTGCTTCAATTTTGTATCAAGTTTAAAGTGTAGAGGTCTATTGAAAATCGTAGAGACTATAAAAAATCCGGAACCGGAACCGGAACTTTACATATTTTCTTCGGTAAAAGCTAATCTGTTTTTAATTTTGTTTCATAGAGGCCCTGCATACAAACTAAATAGTTTTCTGCTGTACTTCCTAGATTGAGAAATACAATATCTGCCATTTTTTTGGACTATTTACTCAAAAACCGTTAGTCCAGATTTTTCTCTGCTCAGTGTCTTAAGTGTGTGGTGGTAGCTCAGTTGGTAGAGCGCTCGCTTTCTGAATAAAACGTCGATTCTGGCTTGGGTTCGAAACCCAAGCGGAACTATGCAGATTTATAAAAATCTAGCCTGCAAACCATCACACACAATTACCCAATCCGGCTTGCAACCGTGGGATCTTAATGCTAAAAACCTTCTCTGGAATTTCTGTCGTTCGGATTCGACGTTAAACTGTAGGTCCCCCGTGTTTCTACCTTAGCGCTGAGGAGAAACAAGTGCCAGAGAAGGGGCCGATACCCAGCAGTGGGACGGAAAGGCTGATGAAAGTGTCTTAAAGTAAATAAATTATCTATACACGATCTTCCTGGTCTAAAATCGCTTTGCTCTTCTATTTCCTTAGCTTCTTTCTTTATGCTTGCTTTAAGGAGTCTTCAATATAATCTTCCAACGGACGACGTTGCGCTTATTCCTCTATAGTCCCCACAATCGTTTCTATTTCCTTTTTTGTAAATCGAATTTATTTGAGCAATTTTCTAATCCGTTGGTATGTTTTCCCCATTTAGGAATTTATTAAATATATTACAGATTATTTCTATAATATGTAATATTCTGTAATCTGTAATCTATAATAATCTATTTCATTTTATACCTTTTAAAATTATCGTGCACATTTTAAACACACTAACTGTAAAATGACTTTCAAAAGATTTCAAAAAATATCTCTCGAAAGCTTCTCTAGCCGTTTTAATTAAATTTGTAATGGAACAGAACTAAAAAAGTGACAAAATAATTTTTTTGCTTATTAAGAGAAACTTGCCTTTATAATTTTTCTTTATACTCCGCTTTACTCAAAACCATCAATTATAACTTATTTAAAAACCATCAGTAATTAGAAAAATTCGGTGAACCATTTTTCCTTACTGTTTCATTAATTTTCTTTGATATATTTTTACCGGAACAGTATTTTCCTTTTCTAATCGTTGGGTTTAGTGTGTGCTAATAAAACCATTATATTGTCAATGTATATCCAGCAGTTAGACAACACAAACATTTTTCTAAAACGAGAAAATAGAAAATATTCATAGTACCTTATAAAATGGGACTTATAAATCGTAACTCAAAAATAGTCAGTATACTAGACTATGGATAAAGAACAAAACATGAATTATTAATTGCAAAATATGGAAACACTAATTAGAGCCATTTAATTGCAATTAATATAACTAGCCCACACACAAAATGATGTTGTTCTACTATAAAAATGAACAATAAGCATTTAATATAAAATCCGTTCTCTACTCATAACGCTATCAGTTCTGCTTAAATAATCAAAATTCCTAAAAACAAATATTCGCAATAATTTATTTTAAGGCTGACGTTTAACCGGATATTCTGCGTGTAAACCTAAATAGCCAAATATGTTTACTAATTTTTGCTTGCTTGAGGTCCTTGGAATTTTTAGAAAAAGATTGAATTGTTATCAGCTAAGTAAATGTGTCACCAACTGACTAATGCTTGTAGATGCTTATTGTAATATTTGTAATATCTCTCAACATTTACAATGCACGCTTCCAAGGCGTGAGTAGAATAGTTGATACTAAACATAAGCTCATCAATGAGACAATATTAATTTATTATAATGAGTAGGTGTCATGGGTTCTACCCGCTTCCATTAATTTTATAAAAGTAGAATTTAATCACGGCCTTGTGTGCAATTTCTTAACGTTTGCACAGAAATGGAAGCTATTTGTATACTCAAAATTATAAAATGTTTACAAGCTTTATCGTATTAAAACAGCTGAGAATAGGCATTACAATAAATACTGATAGAACACTCTAGATCTATCTAGTTTAAAATTAAGGTGAAAAGTTTAAAAGTTCATATCCGTTTCGAAACAATTAATATTCTGAAGGATATGGGGAAACACCGGCTGACATCTTGCATTTCGAAACGCGTAGGGTCAGATGGGCATACAGGTTCGTTTCCCTGTGTAGTCGGAGGACCAGGTTATTTTCATTAAAAAACCCACCTTGTGGCCTTGACGCAAGTTACACATAAAGTATATAAAGATGATCCAAAGATAGGCAATTATTTCACAAATTCAGTGCGGGAAGCAGTGTCCAAGTTTCTAGTTCATCGTAGTCATTGCGTAAGGTTGACCAAAATGACTATAATTAAGGTATGGAACAGTCACGGTTGTATATTTAGTTCATTATTGAACATGTGGATTATAATAATAAGCAGATTTCATTTGATTATTACTGAAAAATGTTTTGTTTTGTTAATTAGAAAAGATAAATAGTATTTTTTTAAATGTTATTTAGTTATATTTGCACGATACAATTAAGCTTTTCTAAAAATCTACATAGTTATGTTTGATACACAAATTTAAATGAATGTACTATTTAGAAAGCAGCAGTTTAGTAATTTAGTATATCATTTTTAAATGCCTTAAAAAAGATAAAAATTTAATTATTTTACGGGTTCAAAAACTCATTCGTCGATAATGGTTGCCCAAGATTAATACTTACAGTTTTAGTTTTTCCTCTGATATTAATTAAACGGTTATCCTTTCTAAGTCACTTCAAATAACGAAATTACTTTCCACTCGAACTAAAAAAAAAAACAGCACTTGCAATAAAATAAGTTAACTAGATGAGCAGACTAAAGAGTCATCGTTTTTGCAAACACAATTATTCTACAAACAAGTTTTCTGCGAAAACAACCTTAATTGTAATTGTATACAATTCTCAGGTACTAAAATAAATCTTGTTAAAATTCGTAGATCACTGCGTCAGAGCAGTTTCTGAAATATAACATAATGTTACTTACTTTCATTTTCCTTTGCGTGTAAATGAAACGAAGATTGAATACATTAAAATTGAGAAATGACGTCTAAATTATTTAATATCTCACAATAACAAGTCCCCTGTAAGTAAATAATAACTAGTCTGCTATTCAGACGTTTCCATTGTTAATGTTCTAAAATTTCCTGCGAGTTTCTTATACATGCAAAAAGTGTAATGGATACAAAAGCTGCTCGATTAAGGAGTTCGAAAATAAATTATAAAAAATAATCAGCTAAGTTGCTTGACCGATTAATCGACTAATTGGATAATCAATTAATTGGGTAATAAATTATATGATTATTAAAAAAAACGTCTAATTTTAATCGAATAATCGACTAATATACGAAATTTTGCTAAAAGCCTAGTAGGTACCTAGAAAAACTTCAAATTCTATTGCCAATTAAGTAATATTAATCTCTTAAACAAACCAATGCACGTATTGGAATTCACACTGTGACTGAAAAACGTTGAGACTTTTTTCTTAATCGGCTAGCTTTACAGATTTGAATTACCATGGTTAGTGCTATGAAATTCACAGTGCATTTCTTACATACTGGCAAAGATTACAATAGATGGGAAGCTTTATGCACTGGGTTATTACTGCTAGGTTTGTGCAATTGTAAAACTCTATAATTGATATTAGATTAGACAACATAATCGATTCAATCAACCACTAAACCACTAGCTAACTGTTAATTGAACTGTAAATATTAACTGAACTATTTAATCATATGACAATATATTCATAGAATAATCAATTACCATTAAGAAAAAATTATCATATATATAAGCTGATTAAAAGTACTGAAACTACAACATTTTGTTGCTAATCATAAACAAACGCATAGACCTTAACTTAATTACCACCTACCCAGTGTACACATATTTGATAAACCATTTTACGTACATATTCATACTCTTCGTGCTAGCTAATACCATCAAATGGTACATAATTATTGTGTAAATTTTATAAATATTAATTATTTAAAAAATAAATATCTGCTTGATTATTGCAATAAACGATTAACCCAATACTGCATTTATCTTACAATCGAATAATCGGATAATCTATCAATTTTATATGGTCTATATGGTTCCAATAGCCGAAATAAAATAGTTTTGTTAGACACACGATCCCCTGTAAAGTTAGTTATCATGAAATTGTGAAAAACTTAGTTGATATATATTCCTTATTTGAAGTACTCATATTGATTTTTAGGTAGCTGCTTGTTTAGTAGCAGTAGCAGCTGTAACTTTAGCTGCCCCATCGCCAGCTCCAGTAGCTAAACCCACGTTTGGGTTGTATGGTGGATATGGTGGCGGTTATGGAGGAGGATACGGCGGTGGTTACGGCGGTGGATACGGAAATGGCTATGGAAGTGGATATGGTGGAGGTTATGGAGGAGGATATGGTAACGGAGGTTACGGTGGCCTAACTAAAGTATACACCATTCAATATGGAGGATCAGATGGATACGGTGGATATGGCGGTCACGGCGGCTACGGTCACGGAGGATACGGTCACGGAGGATACGGTCACGGAGGATACGGTCATGGTGGATATGGTAATGGCGGATATGGAGGCGGTTACGGTAGCGGATATGGCAGCGGTTATGGAGGTGGTTATGGGGGCGGATACGGTGGCGGATACGGAGGCGGATATGGCGGTGGATACGGTGGTGGCTACGGAGGCGGAGGTTATAATTGGTGATTTTAAGAAACTTCCATTACAATTTAGTAGAACTGCTTTACATTTTCGTGTTCCATATCACGAACCATTTCAGAATAAGTTCAAACATTTCTATTTTGCGAAACATAAAGCTGGTCAGTATTGTAAGTAGAATGCTAATGTGGTAGGAAATTTTTTACAAAAAAACTGTGTTCAAACATAATAGTGAATAAGAAATAAAGACTAATGAATAATAATATCGTCTTTTACTTGTAGTTTTATTAATTAAATCTTATTAGTTTTGCCTCAGTTATTCGATGCATTTGAACCTTCTACCTTGGTAAACTTGCGGGTCCTTCTATATTGTTCCAGAAAATATTTAATCTTTTCGAAACTTTGATATAGTGTCTAAGGCCCGTATGACACGGTACAGAATTTTGTACAAAATGTTGTTCAAAATTTTCTACAAGATTTATTCACAAAATTTTGTACAAAATTCTGTAAAATACGTATTACACGGAACAGAATTTTATATAAAATATTGTACAAACTTTTGCCTGTGAGCATGCGTAAATAAGTTTAAATTACGTTGACATCTGTGAGAAAGTTGCCATTTTGGCATTTTGGCACCCAAAAATACAACACAAAAATGCATGCGTATTTGGATTCAGACTTTAAAAATAAAGTTGGGTTGTAGCATGTGCAGTTGTATTCCTGTTATACACTAAGCGGTGTCGCATCAGGTCGCATAACAACAGTTAAGATGTTACTTTCAAGTAATAAATGTTTATTAGCACGCGTTTAAAGGTACTTAATTAGAAAGTTTTTACACTAGATTGTAATAAGCCTTATTTATTTGGTTATAATCAATAATAATGATTTTAATTACCAATAAAATTGAAATATTTGGTCGCAGTTCATGATTACGGTTAATAGTTTTAAAACCTGGTACCAAATTCAGCATAACATCCGTCTTTGAAACCTTAAGAAATAAACATTGGCATGGAAATGCTTTCTGCCTCAATAAATATATTTGGAAAGATGTTAAGGAAACAAATTAAACTCATTATAGAATAGTATGTTTTATTGAATATCAACAAATATAATACATAAACAAATTCAAACAATCTTTCGAAAAAGAATTGTAACTACTGAATTTAGAGCTGAAAAATTGCTGATTTAAGCAGTGCTCTGCTATTTGTTTACGTACTTACAACCAAGATTTCGTTATAAGAGAAGATAATTTCCTTTTTAATTTGACTACAAAATTTTGATTTTAGTAGGATAATTTCGAATTTAAGGGTTAAATTTAATTAATCTTTCAACGTATAATTATTCTAAGGTTTTAGCTTTATAGAAAATTTCGTTAATATAAAAATCCCTTCAACATCAAATAAATTTATTCACTTTTAATATAAAAGTTAAATATTGTACGAAACACAGTATAATAAAGTACTCATCATAAAGTTATTCACTTTCTAGAAGACCATTTCGACACTTAAAATCGATTCTACTCTGGGTTCTCTTTAATAGCTTGTGTACATCGGAATCAACGTTTAGGAGGCAATACCTGATTCTAGTAATAAGCAGTTACGGGCCCAACGAGCTTCTTCGTCGGACCACAGCAGGAAAGGTGGAAGTGTTTTTGGTTTAATTCAGAGGAGTAGGGGTGATTCACGAGAAACGCTTGAGAGAAGGCAATCTAATGTAGTTGTATACAGGGTAAGTCGAAATTAATGGGTGCCATCCTCCTGGTTACAGCTAAATGCAGGTTCTCGTAGGAGGACCGAGAAACCAGCAGCTAACGGGAATCGAACTCGCCTTTATTGTACCTTCACCTGTATATAATGTTCACAAAGTTTATGCACACAATAAAATACACCCGAATAAAAGATCGTACTACATTTTAACTGCATCCAAATCTATTGAGTAAAATATAGCACACAAATAGTACAATTTTGAACAAGCCCGAAAAAAAAACGATGGGCTAAATGAAGGAATGCTGGGAAATTCAAACCAAAGAGCTCGCCCCCACTGGCTTGCGATATTTACTTTAATGAACCGATCTACGTAGCCAGCTACGTTCGAATTTACAGAATTAATTATACTTAACGAGTAAAGAAACGTTGAGCAACTGAAGGTTGCCTCGCTTTTAATATTACAAGGGAATTAAATCGTTCTATTTCTTAGTTACCAACGAAGCACTAGTAAACAGGGGAAAGCAATCACGGTATAGTACATTGGCCAGTTTTACCTTAGTTTGCTTCGGTAGGGAGTACAGAGAGAGGCACAATTTGGGATGTTCCTAGGTTCTTGAGAAGCAGACAAAAATCGCAGGCACGCTCCTGAATGCTGGATTACAGTGACAACGCAATCGCCAAGACTTTCTTCGGGAAACGGGAAATTTCGAGTGTTCTTGTTGTCAGGAACAAAATCTTCGTTGAACGAGGTTTGAATATGTGCCAACAACTTAATGAATATTCACGGGGTTAATGGCTGTAATCCGAAACAGGTCGAGAAAACAATTTCACTAAATTCAAAATTGTCTTTGTTACAGAGCAATACTCTGCTAATATTTAATCCGACTCAATGTCGAGAATATTCTGCCCCAGGCAAGAAAAGCAATGCAGTTACTTGAGTTAGCAGAAGCGCTGCCAAAAAACTCCGGCTCAAAACCACGTGCGTTCGCCCTAATAAGCTTAGGCTGACTGATACCCCCCCTGGCTGCAAAATCTCTCACCAAACGCAATCATTCTAGAACAAAATCTTTCACGTGGAACTTCCGGGCCAGTCCCTTGAATTTCGAAAAGGTGACCAGCCATAAATTAACCTTTGGAAATCATAGAATAGTAATCGACGTAGGAGCGGCAATTAAAATAAAACTTTAATTCAAATGAAGCGGCAAAACTAAATGAACATTACAAAGCTGATCAACATTTGAGGTTCTCCACTTTTTTTATACACTTGGGATTTAAAATTATTCCAGAAGTTTTCGATTGGGCGAATTTCCGCGACGTTAGGGGGATTGTCATTTTTCTCCACAAAGTTGATGATTCGTTAGGCATGCATTTTATGACATTTTTGGCGTAGTGTGAACTTGTCTGATCTGGCCAGAATACGGAATCGTCGATTCCATAATTAGCTTCGATGTAGTTAATAAGCCGACATTCCTTCAAATAGTTCTGTGAGTTTATTGCAAAGTTAAAGTTGTGAATAAAAGAATGACTCAATCCATGCGGACCGATTGCAAACGAAAAATTTTTTCTTCGAACTTAACTTTATACGAAAATTTTATATTGTTTGAAGTTATAGAGACGTCACTTGAACAGCATCCATCATTACTGGCAATAATTGAATGTGGCAGGGTGAAATATGATCCATCATACAAAATGAAAGACTTTTCAGAAAAATTTCAAATCAGGCCTCCACATTTCGTCTTTTCAACTGAAATTTCAGTGTCTGTGCGTTTCGATATGGATTTTATCTTACGGTATCTAATGTTATTCTTCTTTTTTAAAGTTTTGCAGAGATATCCTACCGATACATTCAATTTACTTGCTACACTATGAATAGTATCAGGGTCGTTGTTCGAAAATCTTCACCACACGTTTCATTTTGTTTTTAATTAGTTTTGAAGCCTTCGGACCTTTTCCGTGTATTCGTTCCGCGGGTAGATTGTTGTCAATGCGTTGCAGAATAACGTATATAATTGGTTTTGGCACCTTTTCCTATCTAAAATACGACACGGTGTAAGCTTTTCCTCTATTTACGTTACTTCTGTAGAAGTTGTACACACGAATACGCCGGTTTAACTCTTTAGACTTCATTTTTATAATTAGCAGAGCAAAGTTTAGACTGATAACTGTAAAACTGTATTAAGACAAAAAATATCATTTAAACTGACAAGTAAACAGTCTGGTTAAGCCGCCCTCGGCGGTCTAGTGGTTAGCGCATTTGCCGTTAGATCCAAGGGTCGCGGGGTCGAACTACGGTAAGATTTTTCTAGCGGGGAAAAATCTGAAAATGCGCCTTCTGTCGGATAAGAAGTGAAGCCGTAGATCCCGTGCCATTGCGATGTGTGACACGTTAAAAATCACTACTGAATTTGGAATTACCCCAGATATGTAAAATTCTTAGTTAGGGTGTACAATAAGCCAATGATGGATGCAGTGCTTAGAGATGCTTGGAAAACCGCGTCCTAGATCTCGCTCTTCCAAATCAACAATCAAACAGCCTGGTTGCCAAGGAAACCAATTACAACATCTTAATACTAGTACGGATTTTTAGGAAAATGGTTGAACTGTCTCTTCCCCCTGCTTATTTTAGAACATATCTCGTCTTGACACAGCATTCCATTAATTAACAATGACGTTAATTAAATTTTTTAATTGACTCCTGAGTTTGTGCTGCAGATGTTTCACTATTTAATAAAACATAAATCAAAGTTATATCGTTCTTCGTTTCACAAATTACGTTCTCTTCTTGGTTTTGATATTTTATAATAAATAATCTATATCAAATGAAGGGTAGTGTTACATTACAGAATTTAAGCATCCCTTCCTTTTTCGCGTAAATCAGAGGGCCAGGTAATAAAATAAGTAGGTATATTGTGGATTAATATAATTAAAATATATGCGGATACAAGAATTTAAAAAAAAATGCACTGTAGAAGCTGCCACAGATTAAGTGCAGAATCTGTAAAAACTACCACAATCCTTTGCTTCCGTAACCGCCATAGTTGGTATAATATCCTCCATATCCTCCATTATATCCATTTTTGTAACCTCTGTACCCATTTAAGTAACCATTATTGTATCCATTGTATCCATTGTCACCATTATATCCATTGTAACCATTGTATCCATTGTAACCATTATATCCATTGTAACCATTAAATCCATTGTATCCACCATACCCGTTGTATCCTTTGTATCCACCATACCCGTTGTATCCTTTGTATCCATTGTGATGTATAGTATATGCTACAGAACTGACGGCACCACCGTTGTACCCATTGTTCAATCCGTTGTATCCGTTATATCCACCATATCCATACAACCCTTTGTTGTGCCCATCATTCAATCCGTTATATCCACCATATCCATTATGAACTCCATTATATCCACTGTATCCACCTGGAGCAGCAAGTATAACTGCCGCCAAAGCTACTAGTAGTAATAAAATCTAAAAAAAAATATTTACTATACTATACAAATGTTGCACAAATGATTAGCTGAATTGAGTTAATAATTTAGTTCCGTGTAACATGTTTCATTAAGCGAGCGAAGTGAAAATATTTCAAAATGTAAATATATTAAACACAAAGTACACAATTTTTTACTTACTGCAATTTTTGTCATCTTCAGTAAATCTCCTCAACAACAAACTTTCCTAAAAACAACTAAGATCTGTACTAGACCAAAATCTTTTTCTGAATGAAGACTCATATAATGGCCATCTTATATAGGAACCATATCCCACAATCACAAAGAAAATGGCAAAAACGCCTTATACCTAAATCTAAGGAGAGGGGAAATAAGGCAATGCTGCATTTTTACGAAATCATAATAAAGATTGAGGTTTCTCTAAGCTGATAAAAATGTATATAAGGTTTTGTTTAAAAGCGAGAGTATTTTGTTAATTAATTTGCCTAAATTAGGTTTAGTTATTATATGCACAAGTATTATTAAGTATAATTATATAGGAAAAGTTCACACGATCTTTTTTCTGGAACATAAATTTGTATAATCGCGATATTAAGGCAAATGTTATATTAAAAGTAAATTAATGCGGCTGAAGAATTTTTATTTGTTTCATTGTAGCAATGGCGCATATGTTTATAGGTTGGATCCCGCTATTTAGAATATTACCTTCATTAGCGTCCTAAATTAGTTCTTCTAAAAATGTAAATTTGAATGATATTTGCAAGCAATTAATTTCAGATCGCGTCGCCCAGTGGATACAATCGCGGGTTGCGATGCAAGATGTCCCGAGTTCGATTACCGGTAACCCTCATAATATTTAAGCGATTTTCTTTAAGGGGAATTTCGATTTTCGGTCTGTGGGTCAACTGAGCCTTAAATGATTAGGTAGAACACCCTTAGCTACACATTGCCCTATGGGGCAATAATATGCGGCTGGAAGCGTAGTGCTGGCCACCCTACCTTCCTCGTAATGCTGACCGACCCTTGCAAAAGTAGTAACTGTACCTGCTACTCTATTAAGGGCGTCGCGACAACAGTATGAAGAGAGACTATTATTATTAATTAATTTCAGAACACATAACTATCTGATTACGCGGGATGTGGCAACGTACGGGCACAATTTTATTTTATTATTCTCATTAACATTTTGTAATACTTTACGTATTTTACAGATTTAAAATACGTTATGGTTTAGTAAACAAAATTGGAATGTTGGTATACAATTAAAAGAAAATACTTACAAGAAATAATTGTTTTTAGGCTTACGTCTTATCAAACATTTCAGGGTCGCTTATGACACTAAAGTCAGTCTTTTATTAGTTTACGGTGATTTTCGCTGTGCTGTCTAAAAATGTGAAATTTTTACAGCATGTCTGTAAAACAAGTGTTAAATATAAATAATTAAAAATGTACAAACTGAAAATGAAACTCTGGTTAGTTTTGACAGCTATACGTTAATTCCGTCCATTTTCCATCTGCCTTAACGTTTTAGACAAACCAAACCTCTAGCTAATAAAAGCCTGTCCTTAAAGAATTGCATAATGGCCACAGTCGTATGTATTTGGATGTACTAGTGCAGATTGTAGTCCCAATAAGAAAAATATCTTTCCAATATGTGTCTAGGCTATTATAGCGCAATTTTGGGTAAATTATTCATTACCCAACAAAATCCTGAGGAAACAAACTGTCCGCTTGTTCCGATTTTCTATAAGCGAGCAGAACTCCACCTGCAGTAGTCACATTAGTTACTGTTGCCGGTCCCAAGCTCGGATAAAGGAGGAGGGTTCATGGGTGAGGCTAGTATCCTGCCCACGGTAAAAAACAAATCATACTCAAAATACCAAAGATGACGACCCAGCAAGGAAAATGGAATACGATTACATGGAAATTACACTGACGCCCATTGGAAACCACAAATAAAAAATAATTTGATCAGAACACCACATATATTGCCCCGGAACAGGATGTGCCATATGACGACGACCAACGCGAGAATACGGAAAACCAATAAATGGAAAAAGAAAATATTAAGGCTAGCCACGTGGAATGTGGTATCATGGAATACCAAAGAGCAAGAAATAATAATAGAATTAACAAAACACAGGATTGATATATGCGCCATAAGCGAAACGAAAAGGAACAGAAAGGGCACAATGATGTGTGGAGACTACCTACTCATGTATAGTAGGAAGGAAAAGCAAAGTAGAGCACAGGCAGTAACAGGTATCCTCACACATAGAAATTATATGGACAATATTCTCGAGATAAAATATATTGACGAAAGAATTCTGTTGACTTCCTTAAAACTGCAGAATAATAATAAATATCATTAGTATATACGCCCCTAACACGAACAAAACAAGAGAAGACAGACTTCTAAACACTAGTGCTGGCAACCGGATTCGGATTTTCGGATATCCGGATTTTTTTTATGCGAAGATCCGGATTTTGTGAAAGCTAAAAATCCGGTATTCGGATTTATCCGGATTTCGGATTTTAGGTTTAGATCCGGATTTCGGATTTCTCACAGAGATCCGGATTTCGGATTTCTCACGGAGATCCGGATTTCGGATTTCTTACAGAGATCCGGATTTCGGATTTTTTTTAAAACAATTTGGAATTAGGATTTATGTCGATTCGGATTTCGGATTATCTATACAAATTCAGATTTCGAGTATTGTTTCTATGCAGATATCGGATTTTTGAATATCCGAAGAATATTTTATTTCATACTTTTTAAGGAATGCATCATCTTAA
>JABXWE010021083.1:0-20664 GCA_014611495.1 Limonius californicus | reverse complement strand
AAGTATTAATTTTTTAAATAATTTTCTGCTCATCTATTTTGTTCCCAAACTATTCACATTCTCAATTTTCAAGTAGTATGCTTAGCTCTTAATTTAAGTGATACAAAATTCCCTTGAAAATGGGCATTAAAAGAGCAAATTAAATTATGCCTGGAATTCTAGCTGACCGTAGGAAAGTTTTAATTTGTTTCGAACAAATCCCTCCTTTCTTTAGTTTAAAACAATTAAACGAGTTTCTAAAGCTGTTTTTTTTTTCGTCACTTGTTTGAATGTATATTGGAAACACTAACTTTTTGTAAAGCTGTATTTTGAAAGAAGGAAGGCTTTCAATTTCTCAATTTTGATTAATTATTTCACCTTCGTTATTAAGTAATTTACATATTATTCGCATTATAAACAGCTTATTTAAGTAATTGTTGTTTATTTTCCGGTAAATATCTCTTGCGGTTTGACTCTGACCACGGCTTCCCGAAATTAACTAAAATGGTTGCGTAGATCTATGTGGTCGACATCGCTATAATAAAGGGATTTGAATAGGTCTAGTCTTAATAATGTTTAATCCCTTTTAGTTCTATCTCATCTAGATGTACGAGTATTAAACTGGCGTTCAATTAACAACCACGAAAAGCAAATTAAGTGGTTTAATATCAGCGCTTGTATCTTTTAATGAGATCTTTATAGTCATGTGAAAATGATTATAACGTCATAGAAGCTGAACCATTATGCTACGCCCCACGCTTAATCTGGTAGTTTCTTTAATAAAATAATAAATAAGTTGTATGGAAATGTCGTTAACAAAATTATGTTTCGTTTGTTAGGGTCGGCTATATGCGGGGAGTATAAGAAATTTAATTATTTAAGACGTTACCTGCTCCTGCATTTCATTTATGGCGTTCTTGGGCAAACAAACAGCGAATGCGATCAGAATTTGTTGGGGGCGACAGAGAGCTGACATGCAACAAATAATAAAACCCTAAGCGAACTGTCAATAAATATTGAGCAGTGTTACTCTCCGTTCCGCCTCGTTTGGAATGCGAATTGGATACTGAAGTTTACGTATAGGCTAGCTGATATGGGCGAAGCTAATCGTAATAATAGACCTATTACTACAACCTATGCATATCTGATCATCCAGATGGAACTCTGGAACTGGATTATGTCGAGTCCGATACTCTGTTCTTCACAAGAGTCGCGAGGGACATTCCCACCAGCTTTCACATGGGATGGGGAGAGTGTAATCAATTTCCCTGACCTAGTAGTTAGCCGATGCCACCCTAGCATTGATGTAACGTTCATATCAATAATAATTCCACATAGGCGTCATACGATACCACTTTTGCCAGCTGACTAACTCCCGAATGATTGCTAGGTGAAGAATGATTAAACATGATACACACACATCGCTAGTTATATTTACCACGCCACTGCTTCCAACAACTACTTACATAGATACATCAATCCAGTATAATAAAAACAATTGACGCACTACGCGGAAAACACTTATAATGCCAAGTAGATAAAACGCAAACATTCGGGAAAATACATATAACGCATCGCAAGATATATACCATAACCTTGCTAGAACAATATGTAATATATACACACACACATGCGATGCCACTGTCGCTCAACCTGAGTGTGCTATTGCAGCCCAGTGTGTGATTCGCTAATGCTATCAGTAAGTTCTTTCGCCATGGACGGCTTTCTGAAATAATAAGTGAATAGTTGAAGAACTAAAAATAGAAGAAACTCTTCTGCAGCAAATCGACCAGCAATACCTCAATTATCTAGGACATACCTATAGCCAGAGAAGACAGCACTTTAGAAAAGTGGTCATAGAAGGTAAAACAGTAGGAAATAACCTACGGGAGGATATCTCCCGTGAGAGAGAGAGAGAGAGAGAGCAATCAGATAAACACACTTATTGGACAAGGACGAATCGATACAATACAGAACAGAACGGCACGGGAAAACATGGCACCATCTCTAAAGGATGTAAGAAGACGTCAAAATTCCTAAATCTAACGCCACAATACTCTGCAAGACTGCCCTTGCAGGCATTTACCACCCTACGGTACTTCGTTTACCCGCAGCACTCCGAAAACTGCTTAGCTCTCGTCTAAAATATTTTATGGAAGATACTATTAGATAGACACTAAGATAGATACTGCAAATATTTATTTGTTGAGGTTGCATTTAAGTATTACTTATAGTAGATAAAGGCTACGGCCTAACATGTTGCCCATATGAATAGTTTTTTTTGTAAGGAAACACTATGTACATTTTTCTGCTTATACGTCTATTCTCGTTTTAAATGGATCACCCTACGGATTATTGTATAGTTTCTTTTTCAGTATTTTGTTGGGTTATCCTTTACATTTGTGCAATTTTTTTATTACTCTCTCTTTCTCTATTTTATTTGAAAGTACCATCCGGTAGGTATATACTTATGTTTTTCATAATTTCCACATTTTTAAATTGAATATCCACATTATGGTTGGGAGAAAGTACATTCTTAACGGCAAATTGGGCATAAACAGAATGGTATCCATAAAAATTACAAATTGAACACAGTTTGCGAACTAGATACTTTGTTTTCAGTGGTAAAACATCCATGATGATCGCTTTAACATAATAAACAGAGTGCATAAAACATCCGTAAAGAGAGCCAGTAATAATTCTACAATTAATGAACATTTCCTAATACCACCTTCGAATGTTTGCTGATATCTATTATTGTATAATACAATTATGCGGGGAGTACGTAGCGAACTAACTGATTGTTTTTCTTAGTCTCAAAATCATTCTGGTAAGTTATTTAAACAGGGATTTATGATATATTTATTAAGAATTAAATGAATTGTCTCAATTTGTAGTGTTTATACTTAGTAAATATGTATAACTTCTAAGTAATCATGTAAATGTTTATCATTTGCGATTAAGATTTCGTCGCAAGAGTGCTTCTTTCACGAAAGTTCATTGAAGAAGATACAATCAGAGCCAGCTGAATGAACAGTAATGGACTCATATATTGCAAATTGAAGTTTTTCAGTTACATTGTAATCGGTAGTGGTTCGATAAATACAAATACATATCAGCATGCACTTTATGTTGTGTTCTATTAGGGCGGTGTGTGGGGTTTGAGGTATCGAAAATGTTAAGACAAGTGGAAGAGCTACGGAATTAACTTACAGATTAGTTTGATAAAAATGTAGTATTAATATAATGTCATGTTTGATGTGGAAAAGTTCACAGAAATGTTTTAACCTTTTTTGCTGCTTTTAACTGGAAATCAAAAGGTTGTTTTCTAATGCTAGTGAAATGTTTTCTGAGGTTTCCAAATATGTGGAAATCTTGCCAAAACATATGTCAACCGTAATATGAGTCAGCTTTAATTTTTGTTCGTAAATAAACAGAAAGGCTAAAAGTTATTAAATGTTGACGCAGAACATCCCAAATTCCTTTCTTTAAATATTCCCACTCGCTTTGCAAACAACCCAATAATCTATACATTCCGGTTTGAACTTCTCCAGCAATCGCAGAATTGATTACGAATTTAAGCCAGATAAACTAACTCATACATTTGTAAATTCATTCAAGTTTGTGGCGCTAAACGATCTATATTTCATTGTTTACTAATTAGTATTGGTTTACAGCTCCTTGGCAACTTCCCAAAATTCCTACAGTTTAACGCAAGTGTCTCGTTTGATTAACTGTGTTGTATTATTCGTTGTAATTTAAGGAACATTTGGGTTTTTGTTGCGTTCAGGTTTAAATTTATGTTTATAAGTTCGTGTAAATGGCTTTCAGATTTATCTTTTCAATTACCACGTTCCATATCGCGAACGCAGAGTTTCAATAGCGAAGAAAACGGGCAGACGTTACCTGCCTAGAACTCACGTCCGTTACAGCTTAAAACTCTAATAATGACGTCATTCTAATTCAATTCTGTCAACGTTTGAAATACCAGAGGTGAAGGGTAAATTGAAATAACAGAACCTTATTGTGATTCTAAATACCCAGAGTTGAGAACCTTTTGCATTATTAAGGGTGGTTACATGACGCAAACAACCGAGGATTTGTTTAACGTATGTTGTCTAGAATATGTCGAGTATCGAATTAATCCTAACTATGTTCATTCGTGCAGCTTTCTAAACTCAGATTTCAACAGACTGGAAAGTAGAAATAATTTAATTACGAAACAATAAAGGCTTAAGGAAATCTGGTAGAGTTAATAATAATTTACATTGTAATATATTTTCCACGTGGGCATAAAATAAACTTCTAATTAAAGAAAATAGGAGTTATAGAAAATATTGTTTCTTAAGATGCGTAAGCGGTCACTGCAATTGTTTGTCGTTGAAGTTTTATATTTTCGGTAACAGCGGGCAATAAATATTGAACAGTTATATATGACTAAACTACTACAAGTAAATTTCATAGAAAACCAATCCAAAAAATTAGTGAATGGTGTAACATTATTTTAATAGTATTTTAAAACGCCCAAAAACCGAAAAATGTTTTTCCGGCACTAACTTTCTAGAGGTTAAATAATGATTATAAAATATCTACGACGGTTTTGCTCAATTTCCAGTTTTCCAGTTGATTTCACTTAACATCAGAGTCACAAATTGCTTCCAAATCATGTTACATGCGTTTAAACGGCATTACGTGACTCCACATTCATGAGATTGTATAACCGACTTATCGGATATGTTATGTGATAATCCTATTTAATCAAAATAATGTTTAAAAACCGGATTTATATCATTTGAAAGTAGTGTTATATAAACTTGTATGTAGATAATATGAACTAGCAGTGTAAGTGATATAAAACGATAGGATGGTCCACATATGATAGGGAATGAATATTTTAAAATGATTTTTTATTTAAAAAATGTAATTTCTTTTGTAGCTGCATAGCATGCCTGTTTTAAGGGATCAAAATATGCAGTTGGGAAATAATAATCATAATAAGGGTTTGTTATAATATCTGTGTTTACACTTTTCCACATTAAGGTATTTCGTTTTTCCATAAGTTCTTTTCTAAATTTGCCTCACGGGAAATATGCAGAATTATGTGTGTTACATATCTCTATATGGATGCAGTATATAAGACAAACTTTATATATACGTACAAACGTACTACTAGAGCTATACCGAGCAATTCCCTGATACAATCCATAATAATAAAACGACGATAATCTATTGATTGCAATTAAGTAGAGCGAATTGCAAATCTATGGCAATGTCCACCCAAAGCAATGTTGCAATCAATATCCTAGTGGACAAACATTTCCCTTAAACTAATGGGACTATAAAACTATGGATTGAAGATATCGATAAACGCATCGGTTTGTTCATCTCTCATTAGCGGATTAGGTAAACTGGGAGCCATATTCTGCCAGCGATGGATTACTACACCCTTCTAGGTTTAGGTTCAGCCTACTTAGTGTAATGATTTGGGTGCTGGCAACTTTCTACTACTTCCAGTAGTAATCTGAACGGGATTACCTGCTTAGTTAACAGTGATCGAACTGGGAATGGCCTCTATCCAACATCTAGAAACGTCATCTAAACGCTATCAACAAACTTAAGTCTGTTACGCTCGGTCGTCAGATTCTTTCAGGTTTAAATACATTTATTCATTACCTTAAGATATTACATTTTAGTTTATTAAGCTAGGTAAATGATTCATGAGCGGACTGTTGTAGGCTTTTGGCCTCTTCAGTCCTGGGTCTTCTTTTCTTCTTCTGGGTCAGTGACGTCTTTATTGGATGGTTGGCTGGTATGTGCTGATTCTTGGTTCATGGTTTCTGGTGTGGTGGATTCATTTCCATTGCTTGTGGTACTGGAATTGGAAGTTTGAATTAGTCGAGTGTGTGCTCATGTCATTGTTAGTGGAGTTTCCTCCACCAGGGCAATGAGGTTGTCTGGGAGATCGGGGTACAGAGATGAAAAGAGAGCAGTTGGTGTATTTAAGTTTCCTGCGGGGTTTTCTGGGGTTGCGATTGGCTAGGACGAAAATGAGATTTATGGGTTTGTGAGAAGTTTGGAGGGTTTCTATGTCGATAGGAATGCCGTAATGGAGAGTTCTAGATATATATTTCTATTGGAGTTCCAGAAGACTGTCGCTGATTGGAGTGGTTTGGGTGACGATGTGGACGTGGTTACTGAGATGTTCTCGATGTAGGCGGTAAATGCAACGGAGTATTTGCTGCGATTTGAGGGAAAAGATGGTGTGTGATACTGATATAGATGGGCCCGGTAATCGATGATCGAGCGTATGAAAGTGTTGTACATGTGTCGAATGGTTCGCAATCTTGGAAGCGGCCTTGGATGATTCGGAGGAGGTTGGAACGGTTACGCATTTTTTCAGGGTTTCGCGGATATCGATGTTCAAGGCACATTTGTGTGTTGAAAAGTGATACCCAAGTACCGGGCTTGGTTGAAGAGTGGAATTCGTTGACAATGAATGAAAATGTCGATATCCGAGGGAACTAATGTATGGTTTATAGAGAAGTTTAGATGGTGAAATAAGGTAGCTAGTGATTTTTCGTCGTTGAGCTGTATTATCCACCGGCTGGTCCACCGGTGGATGCTGTTGAGAGCTAGGTATTTGGATTTTTGCAGGAGGCAGACACAGATATTTTTTGGGTGGTCTAGATGGCGCTCCGGTCGTCCACTGGACACTGATAAATGAAATCTGTTGTAAAATGGATCTCCTGAAGGTGAGCATATGAACACGATCCCTTGAAGCCAAGCAAGTAAGCTCCCTCATTTGGACACTGTTAACTGGGGCCTTCTATCATCTAGGTACATCTGCTTGATGTAGATATTTAGATGCCGTTTATTGTGCACATCCTTTGCGCAGCACCTAAGAACTTGTGCATGAATACTATTAGCCTGGTCGAGCTTAGTATGCTAAGTCGTTAAAACAATTGTACGCTAATAAATGTAGTACGTTTTAATCTACATATTATCACCTGAAAGTGTGCAAGTGACCTAGAATCAATACACTCCCTTCATCTGAGTAGTGTTAACGATGACCTAATAACATTTACGTTTATGTGTACTTATTTAAACTTCATCAACTAGGCACTCTGCTTAATAAGAGCGAATTCTGTTGTATCCTATCGTTAACTGGGTGGGGCCAACCAGAGGCTATTCATAGGTGCTTGCTGTTAACTAGGTACCATCTGATGAAGCTGATCAAATCATTAGCTAAATACGAATTAGTAGGGTCGGTCAACTACATATAGCCTACTGTGTTTGACAGTCATCTAGATACTAGCACCTATCGCAGTATAAATTGAACACTGTTCAACTTATGTCTGTTCACTGTAGCCTGTTGTCAAATAGATAACATAACCTGCAATTGATAACATCCAGAACGTGATTTCAATACTACTACGCAGCATCCCTCAACTGGTCTCCTATCGCACTATACATTGAACACTGTTCAACGTATATCTGTTAGCTGTAGCCTACTGTCAGTTAGATACCATTAGCTGCAGCTGAAAAATATAGAACACCATTTCAACACTACTACGTCGTATTTGTCAACTGGGCATGGCCTCCTGTATTCAGCCATCATCTGAACTCTCCCAATTGGGAACCTACAACTGGATGATCACGTACACTCTAGTCGTTGTAATGTGTTATCAACTGGGTACCTTATATCATGGAGGAGTTCAAACGGACAATGTCATCCTAACAGCATGAGCTAGGTGCCATCCTAGCACCTCAAATTTATAACGCTGAAACAAGCGCTGGTAACTGCGCTCTATTATAGTGTAGATGTTGCCAACTCGGGCACGGGGATGCTGTTTACTGTCCACAGCCGTTATCAAGTGCAGTTAATAGTGGACAGATAATTGTCAAAAATTGTCAAGTAGAAGTTGTTTTAAAACAAAATATTAAAACGACGTATGTTGATTAGTTAAAAGAAACCTGTATCTCTATGTCCAGTTGTCTGTTTACACTAAACCTTGGACGCGCAGTTAATCAAACCCACAGAACGAGAAAAATGTAATAATTACAACTTTTAAATCTCATAGTGGATTATTACCAAATGTGGGAAAGGAAATTGAAGCTAATGCACACCTTGCTTGAAAATAATCAGACTTAGTTTCAGCTTGTGTTTCATAGAACTGTAACCGTACATATTGATGAAATTCGAAGGAACAGAAATCTCTTTCCAAGATTACTAAACTCCAAACCAGGTTTCATATGTTCTAATTCCCATTGATAATTTGGATGTGGAAGATATTCATAGCAACGTTCTCTTTTAAGATATTGCAATGTCAAAAAACTCACGAATCAAAGTCATAACGGATAAAAATGCCAAATCTGAAATATCTGATGACACAATCACACGTAGGTGCTTTTTTAGTAGTTACATTAAGATAAGGTTGTTTTTGTACTTCAGAATCCTTTAGTAAATTATTACCAAAATTGGAAATTGTAATGTGAAGAGCGCCAACACATTTCGTTCTGCGTGTGTCATTTCTTCCATGAAAAAGCTGTGAGTGTATAATTTTCAGATTCTTTCTACATGAAAGCAAATCCCTGGGCGTGCAGTTATTCCCAAAGGACTAAAAAATATACTATTACTATTTTCATATTTTTTAACCTGAACTACTGTTGATATTTTTAAATTAGAGTCTATATTCAAAGGACTAAATTTTTTAATTTGTTTTCGAGTATGCTTTCCTAATTTCTTATATCTTGAAATAGACGGTTCAGCTCAGAGTTCCATGAAAAGTGATTGTATCTTAAATAAGTTTGGCTTTTCAAAAATACTTCAATGAACACTGTGCTACAATTGTTTCGCATATTCAACATTATAAAATTAAGCTAACAGGCCGTTGACTTGTCCCAACAGGAATGTTACAGAGGAACTTGAAACAACACGGGGAACTGACGATTGCGCAGAAATTCCAACATCTGTCAGCGTACGTGCATCTGTGCATGATTTTCCAAGCATTTGGCCAAGTATTCGTATTTTTCAGCCCGAAGTTCCTTTATTATTAAAATTATCTTGACTCATATTCAGCAGATTCTTGTAATCCACCTACATTGGTGCTCAATAGGACAAAACACGAGCCACAGCTTCTATCAACCACGCAATAGCGTTCGGTTTTGTCTACACTAAAAACCTCCATGGCATTTTGTCAACTATTCCCAGTGGCCACTATCTAGACAAAGCGGTCGGGAATTCGTGTTTAACTCTTGATGAGTTTTTAGCGACACTTTTGCCGCTCTATTGGGGTGGCAGAAATTAGTTTTCTATTTTGAATACGTCCTGCCAAACTCCCTCTGCACGTATTCACGTTGTCGTCTTAGTAGATCGGCATCCTTTGTGCGAGCATCGAATGCACCCACCTTACCTCCGAAATTTCCTTCCTGTTTGGTCCCGTTCGATTATCTACAGTTTCCGGCGTATCCGTAGCAACGGGAATACCGCGTGATTGGAATTATAATAATACCGGAGCTACTCGATAATTTTCCATAGAGTTGCACCCTTGTCGGGTGCCGGTCTGGCAATTTTGGAAGCAGCCAGTGAAAGCGAAGTGGTAAACAGAGTTGTGCAAATGTGCGCTTGGTAATCCCAGCAAGATGTCCTCGATTAGTTTCCGAAGAAAGATTAATGACCCAGCCGCGTTGGAGAGGAAAATGCGGCGGAGGAACCGCGGATGGACCGTCGTAGTTGGCCCCGACACAGGGTATAAAATAAATTATCTTTTATGAGAATATTTACACGCATTCATAAATCCCAA
This sequence comes from Limonius californicus, assembly GCA_014611495.1. Taxonomy (NCBI): domain Eukaryota; kingdom Metazoa; phylum Arthropoda; class Insecta; order Coleoptera; family Elateridae; genus Limonius; species Limonius californicus. The sequence continues at coordinate 10,882 of JABXWE010021083.1, read as the reverse complement.
AATTAACGCTCAAAAAACTTAACGTTAAACAGGTGATCGTTAGAGCCAAGTCTATTTCTGCTCAAGGATCCACGAAAGTTTCATATTCGCAAGACGACGAAAACAAGTGTCCCGCCGCCTTTTCATGTAAATAAATGACAAATAAAACTAGGGCGAAGAAAACCCAGCTTGGTGCACGTTTAGCATTTAGATTGCCCGACATAAGAGCAATCCGCATCATAAGAAAATATCAACTCAAAAATGGAGCCCTCGGGGGTTTCGTTTGCTGGGTGTCCTAATTTATGTGTTATTTCTGCTCCCTTCTGGTGTTGACAGGACGTTTGATCCAAAAGACAAACAGTTCGCGCCTCCTCTGCAAATATTGTTGGGAAACATTCAGAGCTTATATTGGTATTGTTTGCTTCCTATCGTGCTGCTCTACAACGTAAATAAAACTGATGAGACGTTGAGAGAGCAGACACAACTCAAACCCTACGGAAGCACTTTAATAAGATTCTACCTTAGTTTATGGAAAACGGCGTTCGTCTCCTTATTAAGGGAATCCCCTAAAGCTTTAAAGTTTATACTCCTGAATATGCAAGAAAAGTAATTTTTCTGGAAACTATATTTTAGATTTCCTTCTGTCAGTCTAAGAAGTATTTCAAGTCAAGTCTTAATGAAAATGCTTATGGAAATATTAATTTTGGAAAAGATGTTTTTAATGTTGTGCCGTCACTGATATATCTAAAACATTTTACTGAGCCTGATAAAATGTTTCATATGGTTAAATACATGTGAGAAGAAAATACAGCAGACGTATTTTGTTATTGAATAAAATTCCATATTCAACGAAAACTTAGGGCAAACTATTTCTGATTTATTAAATCATATTAATCACATGAACCGAGGCAAAGTTTAAGTTTATAAAATTGAAGTTTCTCCAAAGAAAAAGCAAATTTGACTGCATAATTGAACAAATCTCATTTAGAATAGCACTTTCTTGTCCATTTTTTTTAATAAACGGATAAATGTATAAATAATAAATTGTTTGGAGTTTGATCAATTAACAGTAATTTAAATAAATTGTTCTTTCTTCGTTTATAGTTTATACGATAAACAACTAACTACTAACTAGAACTCTGTACACGGTAGTCAGTTGGATTAAATAAATTTTGCTATTGGAGTATGGGTATAGATGGCGTGCGTAGCTTTCGTGGTTAATAGAAGCAAAAACCATAAGACAAATGTACAAGATTAAGATAGACTTTGGTTTTTCACTAAACAATATTTGAGAATGTCTCAAAACTAACTAGAAAAATATTGTTAAAGATAATTTTCCATTATTTTTTGTGATATGGTTTGGATGTAACAGAAAAATCTAAAAAGTCTCGATTTATAATCATTTAAAAAAAGATTTATATTTTTAACCTTTAATGATTTTCTTTTGGCAGTTTAAAATTGTTAGGAATAAATATTTGTTTCTTATCGAACGCCTGGGATATGTATGTATAAGAAATGAATGTAAATACATTATCTTGAAATTCAAATTTTTTGGTAATTATTAACTGTTCCGTTTGGAAGCTTCAGATGTCGATGAAAACTGTATATAAAAAAATTCATTTAAATAAACTTTCTAAGAGGAACCTTATTTTCAAAATCCTATAAAAGTTAGTTTTCTTCTCTGTAGACTTGGATGCTATAAAAATAAATGTATAGAAGTTTTGATTTATGAACATTATAAAGAAACATGTTTAATAAATTGTTAAATATAAATATGTTTTCTTGACAAGTGACATCTATAAATGGTTCTCTTCCGAAGGTACACCTGGCAATATACGCGTCCTAATAGTTTTTGTACATGCGCCATATATTCTCAATCGTATCAAATTGGCAGTGATATGGGGGTAGTCGCAAAACTTCACGTCCTGCTTCATGAATTATTTTATCAATAGTATATTCTTTCAGCTTTTTACGATGTGCAATCGAAAATAAGTCTGCTTTTAACGTCTTTGCGACAATGCAAAACAAGCTGCTTTACTGGAACAGCAGAATGATATGGTGCAATGTCAGTAAATAACACTTATGGCTGTTCTTAATGAATTAACAGTTTTGCTTTCAAGCACTTCATGAACTGATCGGCATTCATGCAGTCGTGGTAATCAGCATTAGAGAACCGTTGGTGGATGACTCATACAAACCACGCAAACAATTTTAACTGGATAATATTTATTTAATTTCATATTGGTTGTATAATTTAGGCAGCTAAAGTTATAATTGATAATTCTTACAGTTTTGCGTTAATGCAGTAGCCATTTAAACCTTTGAGACAAAGTATAAGATTAGCTACGTTAATACGCGACCTTTCTATTTGGTTTTTTTTTAACTGTTAGACACCATATCAAAAATTGAAATAAGGTAAAAACGAAAAAATCAAAAGAAATGATGTTAAAAAATTGCCAAAAACACTACAATAAACTTACGTTTGTAGCAGTATATATGGACTTAAATTAGAGAATCTTGTTCACCTTGCTCCAAACTACCATCTTTTAGGATATAGTAAATACAATTCCAATTATTTAGATTTGTCTAATTTTCTTACAATTAAATCAATAACAAGACTTTATTACTAATTTGTATTGTGTTATACTATACCCGTTGACTGTTACACTTGCTACAGTTCGCTCTCCGGCGTTCAGACAGACCGCTGGAAACCCCACGAGTAATAGGGAAACGAATATAATTGTTTATCGATGTTTCGATTAATTTTTGATTGCAAAATCAGCTTAGGATATCCTTCATAGGACATACACAAAATTAATATACATTAATTGCATTTTAAACTGAAATCGAATAAAAAATGTCAAAATTAACAGAAAATTTGTTAGAAAAATTTCTTCTCAAAATCAGATTTCATAAATAAATTTGTAATTAAAATTCATTTCCTGGAAGTTATCAGTTTTGCGCGTTCTTCAATATTCAATCATAAGAGAATTCAACTGGCCATTGATTTCAATATGTTCTGAAATTCAACTGACTAACAGCGGCAAAGTTGAAGTGTGTGATTATTTTGGTCGTTTTTATATCGAATCCAATGTTTGTGGTTGCGGTTTTTCAATCCATTTTCCTATTTAATTTTGTCCTAATGATAACTTTTTGTACCATGCTTTTGAGTTTTCTCCTACTCAAAACCTTTGAAAGTTAAGAACACCCCCGTTATATATTGGTAGTTTCCACGTTTATTTACCTTTTTAAAATCTTTATTATTATTATCGCTTAGGGTACAGTGCTTAGAAAATTGCACTGAAGCTCGTGGCTTATTGTGCCCCAAAGGCGCTTGCCGCAATTCAGTGTATTTCATAACATTGTTTCCAGAGGTGCCCATATAGTCAGTTTGAAACAAACACCTTGGTAGTAAGTATACTTGCTTGTGACATCGGTGATTTGAGATATTCTAGTACCGAAGTATATTTCAGTATCTGTACTCCCTTCAGGACTTTAAGTGTACATTTGACAGTAAGAATAAACATACTAAAGAAACACTTTCATTTAGTATTGTTTAATTTATAAAACCCTTCTTAAGGTGTCTGAAGATATAGTAAATTACGAACATTAAACTGTTAAGAACTTAATATTATCACTAATAATAATTGACAACAGTTTACCTAGTCGATGTCCGTATATTTTTGGCGTTTGTTCCTTAAAATTTAGCCGTCCACAACGGTTTTTGAGAACAATTGTCTTTCTGATTCCAATTGACGAAGGAACAGGTTATAACAGCGCATATAGTGTCTGTCACGATTTATTTAAAATTACGTTGTTTCTTTTAGATCTTTATTGTGTTAGATATAGTGCTTATATTATAAAGGGCGATAACAAATTTCTACCAGTATTACTAAATAAAAATTATATCAATAATTTGATAATTTCTAACGCAATTTTTAGAAAGTACATTCCAAAACTCTTCTCTCTCATCAAGTCTTGGTAAATGAATGCTGTGTGTAGTAATGTTTAAGACAGCAACGTCCTAGATTATTTTCAGAAGAGTTTCCGATGGGGCAGTGCGAACAAGCGCTGTCATTCGAGGTCACAGTAAAATGTGGCTCAATCGGCCGCTGGGCCAAACCTCGGCTGAGGCACCGACCGTATTTCACTTAGTTAAGTTTAGGGTGCATGTTGCATGAATGGCTAGTATGTAAGCCCCTCCCCCCTCGCGATGTAATGCAAAAGCTGTTCAGGAGTGTAAATGAATGCTAAAAAAGATTATTTTCGGAAAACCATTGGTATTTGCATATTAAATTTTTGCCATTGTAAAATAGAAATTTAACTGACCGTTCATTTTTGTGGAACCTGTTGGATTATCCGTTTCCACATATTTTGCATCCGTATTTTTTAATGATCTTTTTTAAATATTGTAGATTACCTATATAAACAACCAGAAAATGTTTGCCCTCAAAAAATAGCGTAATTGTTTGCGTAGATGTTATTTTTAGGAATATTCTTTTTGTTGTTGCAAGAAAGATAAATTTCCACTAACAGTATTTACAAATTCAAAGGTGCGGTGTTTAGTAATTTGTAAATAAACGGTTTGTTAATTTTTATATAACGATGAAAGCTTTTCAAATTTTTAATTATTTTTGTGGGAATGAAAGAAAAATCATTTTACGTAAACTCTATCTGGTAAAAAAGTAACGAAAAATGATTATTGAAATGGGTTGAATTCGTTATTGCAGGTAATTTTTCTCAAGCGCAAATTCAGGACTGCCTCGTGCGGCTTTGCCGATTGTGCCCCGCACAAAGGCGCCAAATCGGGGAGTGGGGGGGTGGGGACTTTCAAAACAGTAAATAATATTAAATTTTTATAAAATGCTCTTATTCATGAAGTAAAACTTTACTATGTAAACTGAACGATTATTTATTATACACATTATATATGTATATATTATACATACTCTAGATATAAAAGATCTGATTAATAACCAATCAGCATGATATATCGGCAAGGGAGAGTAAGATAAAAGTGTAAAAAAATTTCTTATCACCTGTCACAAACCAATACTATTAGGTAGATCAGTAATTTCTATTCAGTCTCCTTCAATTAAACCTTGATCCCTCCCAATTCTATAGCTGTCTTCTACAGCTTAAATGTATCTTCTATGTATCATCAGCAGTTCTCAAACAAAATTTTATTTAATCATTATGACGTTAATTTGTTGAGTTAAAATCAGTTCACTGTATACCACTGTTATATGTACTAATGATAAATATATACAATACATAAACAATATAAGCTGAAAACAAATTGTTAATGCCCCAAACATTAACAAAAAAGTAAATATAAATATAAAAAAAAATAAAAAAACAAGCACCAACTGGGATCGAAACCGTGACAGCCTAGCGATTTATCAGAACACATCACATGCATTTAGATTCTTCTTTGTGCGTTATCATTATTTCATGTAATAGTGATACTTGGCAAATTGGGTGTTTAACTTATTTTAAAATTTAATTTAAACTAAATAATTGACTATCTAATGAACACAATCAATACCAGTTGATACAAACTAACTTGTAAATACGAAATTGCGCATTCAAAGGTATCGGAGAATATAGTATCGGCACAACTTTTTTCTCGGTATATCAACGTTTATTTAAATATGTTAAGAGATTTACAGAGAAAAATGTTTCAATCAATGATCACAACAAAAAGTTATATTTTTAAAGCGACGCGCGTATCTCATATGAAATAATACGAAATATTCGATTATGCATGCATCTCGAGATGCGAGTAATTCATTCGAATGATGAAAACTTCTCGAACACGTTCGTAGCGACGCAAGCATCTCAAATGAAATAATTTAAAATATTCGATTATGCATGCATCTCGAGATGCGAGTAATTCATTCGAACGTTAAAAACTTCTCGCATACGTTCATAGCGACGCGCGTATCTCATATGAAATAATACGAAATATTCGATTATGCATGCATCTCGAGATGCGAGTAATTCATTCGAATGTTAAAAACTTCTCGCATACGTTCACAGCGACGCGCGCATCTCATATGAAATAATTCGAAATATTCGATTATGCATGCATCTCGAGATGCGAGTAATTCATTCGAACGTTAAAAACTTCTCGCATACGTTCACAGCGACGCAAGCATCTCAAATGAAATAATTTAAAATATTCGATTATGCATGCATCTCGAGATGCGAGTAATTCATTCGAACGTTAAAAACTTCTCGCATACGTTCATAGCGACGCGCGTATCTCATATGAAATAATACGAAATATTCGATTATGCATGCATCTCGAGATGCGAGTAATTCATTCGAATGTTAAAAACTTCTCGCATACGTTCACAGCGACGCGCGCATCTCATATGAAATAATTCGAAATATTCGATTATGCATGCATCTCGAGATGCGAGTAATTCATTCGAACGTTAAAAACTTCTCGCATACGTTCACAGCGACGCAAGCATCTCAAATGAAATAATTTAAAATATTCGATTATGCATGCATCTCGAGATGCGAGTAATTCATTCGAACGTTAAAAACTTCTCGCATACGTTCATAGCGACGCGCGTATCTCATATGAAATAATACGAAATATTCGATTATGCATGCATCTCGAGATGCGAGTAATTCATTCGAATGTTAAAAACTTCTCGCATACGTTCACAGCGACGCGCGCATCTCATATGAAATAATTCGAAATATTCGATTATGCATGCATCTCGAGATGCGAGTAATTCATTCGAACGTTAAAAACTTCTCGCATACGTTCACAGCGACGCAAGCATCTCAAATGAAATAATTTAAAATATTCGATTATGCATGCATCTCGAGATGCGAGTAATTCATTCGAACGTTAAAAACTTCTCGCATACGTTCATAGCGACGCGCGTATCTCATATGAAATAATACGAAATATTCGATTATGCATGCATCTCGAGATGCGAGTAATTCATTCGAATGTTAAAAACTTCTCGCATACGTTCACAGCGACGCGCGCATCTCATATGAAATAATTCGAAATATTCGATTATGCAAGCATTTCTGAGATGCGAGTAATTCATTTGAATCATAAAAACTTCTCGAAAACGTTTGTAGCGACGCAAGCATCTCGAATAAAATAATTCGAAATATTCAATTATGCATATATCTCGAGATACTCGCATCTCGAGATATATTATAGATATATATATTCATTCGAATGATGAAAACTTCTCGAACACGTTCGTAGCGACGCAAGCATCTCAAATGAAATAATTTAAAATATTCGATTATGCATACATCTCGAGATGCGAGTAATTCATTCGAATGTTAAAAACTTCTCGCATACGTTCGTAGCGACGCTCATATCTCGTATGAAATAATTCGAAATATTCGATTGTGCATGCATTTCTGACATGCGAGTAATTCATTCGAATCATAAAAACTTCTCGAAAACGTTTGTAGCGACGCAAGCATCTCGAGTAAAATAATTCGAAATATTCAATTAAGCATATATCTGGAGATGCGAGTAATTCATTCGAATGATAAAAGCTTCTCGGATTATTTTAATTTCGTTCTTCGGCTGGTAATCGAAATATCGTTTGTGTCGGTGTATAATTTGACTAGTATTCGAATGAATTTGTCATTCAAGAAAATACTAAAAGATAAACTACACAGTAACATATTTGACTTGTTTTGTGTGACGGGGTCGCAGGTGCAGCTGAGTTTATAAAATAAGTTTTCATAATTTCGAACCGGGCAGGCTTAAGATACGATTATTTATTTCTACTTTTCCATACTTCTAATCAAGAACACTAAATGTAGAATTTTTTATGTGATGTGATATTTAAATAAATGCGGACAGAATTCAGTCGAAAACGAAAGAAGGGAGTCATCATTCGAAAGGCAAAGGCAATTCTCGCATTTCCGAAATCCGCCCACATTTTGGATTCGAATGATTAATTCGAATTAATATTTCGATTATTCAAATCATTCGTATACTAATCATACGATTAATGAAATCATTCGATTATGCCCATCACTAGGTAGCATCTACCCTTGCTGATATCTTTCACTATACTGTTTTAATAAACCTGCGAAATTGTTAAGAACGCCAGTGGTTGCACAATGTTAGTTGGTATTCCTAAGTAGCTTCACAACAGCGTGTGATTGCCGCATCCACTGTTTACAACATCTTTGAATTTAACTGCCTGTTTATATCAATCGAAAATTAAAGAACCATAAATGCAATGCAGATTACTATTTCCTAACGTTAAGATAAACCATATATTTAATAACTTCAGCTTTAGAATATTTTAAACTAGGCGCATCTAAATTTTGGGTTTAAGATATGTCAAAACATACTCATCTTGCTTTATCCATCTCAGCTCTCTTGATTTTTTCATGGGACATTGCATTGTGCATAACTTTCACTATTTAAAAGTGTAGCTGTCTGTAACTTCCATGTGTATATGTAAACCATAGAAACCGAAAGTACATACATATTCAAATCGATTTTATGAAGTTGCTACTATTCTAAAATGCATTAATTATAACAATTTGCTTAAATGTCTGTTCCTTTATTTATGAATTCAATTATTAACCTTGAATTAAGTTGAAGCGACTACTTTACAAATTTTTATTGTAATATTTCAAGCTTAATACTTTCAACTACAAATTACGTCAATATTTTGTAGTAATATTTTTTTACATATTTAGTAATTCTAACTTTTGCTCCATAAAGATATAATTTAACGCTTTCCTTTTTTTCAGGTAAGTGTGCCGAAAGGAAGTTTTCATGACATTCTGGGACGATCGATCGGTGAGTGCTTGTACATTTACCCCGTCGATCCATCAATGCTATCTCAGCAACTGAAATTGCGAGCTTCTCGAGGGTTTTTCAAAAAACCCGAATCGATTGAAGCTTTCCAGTGCTTTCAATGTTGTATGAGCACAGCAGTAAACTCCATGTTTAGTGCAAATCGCTGTAACGTTTTCCGACAGGAGGTTTTTAATTTTTTTCCCTTGAATCTACGTGGCTTTGCTACTCGCTTCGTAAATAAATAAGTATAGCCAAGTGGAAACTGCAATGTTCCCTTAGTTTTATTTCCTATTAGAGAATATAGAATTACAGGAAATTATCTAGATTTATCTCAATTTTACACCACCCGGTATGCCCACTTATTTAAAGAACGTTTAAATTTCGAATTTTTAAACTAATATTTAAATATTTATTAGTTTTGTTTGAGGGCACAATTTACAGATTAAAGAGGGAAAACGGAAATCAGTTTTGCTTTTACGTCATTCTTCGTTTATAACCAGTATTACCTATCGAAAACATGTTAATTGTTTTACAAAAATCATAATTGAAGTTTAATTTCCAAATTTTTAAATTTGCCGTTTTAAACCCCATCTGTTTAGAAACAAATAGGCTAAACTGGCCGTGGGAAAAATAAATTTCACATTGTTCTTACTAAAAGTCAAACTAATTATATAAATTTTTACAATAATAATAATTAGGTATAATCTAATCATCCCTGCAGTATTTTTGGACCCTTTTGGAACCTAATTTACAACATATTAACATCATTAGTGTTTTTTTAGTTCATTTTAAATATACACAACGATGAAAGTCAGTTACACAAAGCTAAACTTATGTTGTTAATATTTTAAATAATTTGAGTTATTAATTTTAGGAAACAAATATACTATTTGACAAAAATCTTTATAAACAATAGGAAAATTGGGTTGAGTGGAGAAGGTGTAAAAAATATACAGAACTATTAGGAAACCACTTACTACCACAATATTTAGAACACCTAAATATGTATTTCAGTTACTAAGTTGCCATCTTCAGTAAATTCTGACCGTATTAGGAAACGCTAACGAAGACGTGAAAAGTCGGCGATTTAGAAAATTGACTGTTCTCGCTGTAATCAAGAGTATATAGCACAAACTGAACGTATAATGTTAGGTTTAAAGTACAATTCAGAAACTATAGGTTTGATATATCAATTGTTCCGCGCCATGTTTAAGAGAGTACGGGACGGACCACAGTAGTAAATCTAAAATATTAAAAAAATATGTCTTCCTAAAGAACTAAAGCACCATGAGAGCATTCATATTTTCAAAATTAGCAGAGATTTTTTATACTTACATAGTGGGCCAATATCTAACTCAAAACCCTTTACATGGTTAAGCGTGACAAACCCAGATACAGATTTAGTATTAAGACTTTGCTTGTTAGGAGATTAGCATTGGACTTTCATTGTTAACTTGAGGAAGAATTTGTCTCCTGAGCTATTCCTGCCCAAAAGTTCTTACAGAACATGGCAACGTAGTTGCTGAAATATGTATTTATGTATTCTAAATATTGGAATAAGGGCTTTCCCAAGGTTCTATAAACAGAAAGTTATTTTGTAACCCATAAGAATTTTATGTATTAAGTGTTAGATATATGCTATAAATTAACAATTGTTTAATCTAAAAAAATAATTTATATTAACGGAAAAATCTATTTTGTCGACTATTAGTTTCTACTGGTCTGCAAGACATGACGAGGTTAGATATTCAAAAAGGTGCCGAAAATGTTAGCTAACACACAACTTCAGCATATACAAATGCCTTTACATTCATATTCACCATAGCAAACTCATATAATATTGTGTGAGACGTACACATGGCTTATCATCATTGCCTAATTTTGAGCAGCTTTAGGATTTATTTTTATTTTCCAAACTTTCTGTTACGCATAAATATTATATATATATATATATATATATCTGTTTTTGTAACAAGCTGAGATCCAAATAAATTTAGGACAACCCGAGATCCGCCATAAGGGAATGGGTTATTAGAGTATATTTCTTATTAATGGCTTTATAATTAACAACTCAAACCCTACACC